>NW_021011778.1:0-13946 GCF_003987935.1 Bombyx mandarina | reverse complement strand
CTTTTTTACACCTAATTGTTCATGCAAGATTATTTGTATTTGACTCATGCCAATGTCTAAAGTTGCCTGAATTTCGCGGTATGTCACATGTCGATCTTCCTCAATCAGCTTACGCACAGCATCAACGTTTTCTTGGGTGACTGCAGTTTTTGGACGACCTTGACGGGGATCATCACTGAGCTTGACACGTCCACGTTGAAACTCAGCAAACCAGCGATAAATTGTGGTTTTGGATGGGGCTTCATCACCAAATGCAGAAATCATCCGGTCAACACACTGTTTTTGTGTTAAACCACTTCGAAAGTCATAATAAATCATCACTCTTGAATTTTCTCGAGTCAATTCCATTTTCTCAACGACTTAACAAGTTTGACAAAACCCCGTGACAAGACCGAGAATCTTTTTTTAAATAAATAAATGGTATTCGATTTTTAAAACCAAGGAGTTTTCAATTAAAAAGATTTTAATATAACAGGAACAGTGGAAATATTCCATTCCCGATACTTTTAGTGCAGCCTAGTAGGCAGCGGCTTGGCTCTGCCCCTGGCATTGCTGACGTCCATGAGCGACGGTGACCACTTACCATCAAGTGGGCCTTATGCTCGTCTGCATACAAAGGCAATAAAAAAAATGTTTTATTTGTGTATTTTTATTTAATTTTATCTATTTTAATTCGTACATTTGGCTTCGCAAATAAGTTTGTTTAATTGAAATCATCAGTTGTACGGTAGCATGCAGGTAGCAGAAAGTACGGTAGCATGAGAAGTCATGGAAAGCTATCCGATTTGCGTATGCTGATGAAAACATAGGCTAGCTGATCACCTAAATGCATAATAATAACTTTCAGTTGTGTACTAGACCACTGAAAATTCAAAAGAATTTGCAAGATTGAACCTCCAATAATTTAGTGCGTTAATAGTCGATACAAGTAAACAAACGTTCAAAAATTTCAATCGTTTACTTATTTATTTGAGAGGTAAATGTAGTCATCGAGATGAAATCCTGTTCCATGGATATGTCAAACTTTTTTATATATTGTATTTATCGGTTCAGGTTACATCGGTCTTGAGAGATTACTGGCCTTAACCGACCAAAACCGTTCTACACGGGAGCCTCGTACTCATCATACGGGACTTCTTGTCGAACCGCTCTTTTCGATATCGAGTAGAAGGGGCCCGCTCCTCCCCGCAACCACTCACGGCTGGAGTCCCGCAAGGCTCCGTTCTCTCTTCGCTCCTATTTAGTTTATTCGCTGACGACACAACCGTTTCCTACTCGAGTAGAAACAAGTCCCTAATCGCGAGTAAGCTCCAGAGCGCAATGTTAACCCTCGGATCTTTGCATTAGACGCCTTCAGCTCTAACACTAGGAGCAGGCTTAGGGTCCCCGGTAACCGTACTCGTCGAACTCGACAAAGAGGTCGACGTGCAACCTAACCCATGCATCGGCCGCTGAGTTTCTCGCCGGATCTTCTCAGCGGGTCGCGATTCCGATCCCTTAGTAGATTTATTCGCGAAGCAGTTACTCTTGAGTTGTTAGGTTTCCTTCGGGGGCGCTCGAGCAGCTGTTAGCAAATCCCACCCCTCCTGGCTCAGCCTTTGCTTGCTTACCTGTCCTTGTGGAACTAGAAAGGCCTCCGGGCCACCAGTAATCCTTCAATCATAAAAAAAGATTACTGGTTCGAGTACGTGGCTAATGATTTTGAAAGCTGCCTTTCAAACGATGTCGTAATCTCAACTATATTGTTTAACGGTGATTCCACCGGAATAAGTGACTGCTTCGGGGACCATTGCACCTTTTTATACACTTGTAGGATGACGAGTATATAGTCAAACTGATGGTGTGTGGTTTTCGTTGCTCATAGACGTCAGCAATACCAGGGGCACACCGAAGCCGCTGCCAATACAGCCCAAATGAGCTTACAATACTTCGAAACACATCTATTAACCATCACTATTAGAAACCACTATTAACCATTATTGCAGTCGAGTCGATTGCAATCCCTTAACACTCAAAATCCAGCGTCCTCCTACACTAACAACTCGCTGAATTCTTCGTTGGGTCGCGATTCCGATCTCGTAGTATGTAAATGCACTTGGAAAGCAGCTGCCCTTGAGCTGTTAGCGAAGCTAAGGGGGCTGGAATGCATGCTTACAACCCCTCGCCTCTTAGTTGAGCCCTCGAGTTTGCTCACCCGTTCTAGTTAGGCGGCCAAGGTCTTTAGGCCAACGTGGCAGACAGTGTGTTTCGTGGAGAGTAAGCCTAATAGTAAGAGAGTAAGCTTGAAATGAGTCTGTCATCTCTTTTTACCAACGCAAAACTCGTCGTTGGAGCAAAATTTATTCATACTAACGGAAGCACTACGCTCATCCAGAGTGAGTTGTTCCCAGAGATCTTTTATGTCACTTATTATCTGGCTTTGGAGTAAGAAAATACCCCGAAGTTTCCTCCTTGCGCTAAAAAGTATTATGACATGGTTTTTTCAAAGGAGGTTTAAGAGGATCCTTGAGCGGTATATAGCGACATCAATGTGTCCCTGCAGTTGCAGATTTCCAGGCAGTCAGTGACAATGACCACTGAGCAATTGAAAGATTTAAAAACTACATAAAACTGTTGAGGATTCAAAATTTAAGTATTATAATTTAATTTAAATTCAATGTGAGTTTATAGAATGAATTTACGCTATTTTTGAAGATCCGTATGCTGAATATCCTTCACAAAGTTACTCACTTCACGAATCGAAGCCGGTACGCACGAAATATTTCTATCTGTAAGATTTTTTTTTTATTGCCTTTATAGGCAGACGAGCGTACGGACCACCTGATGGTAAGTGGTTACCGTCGCCCATGGACTTCAGCAATGCCAGGAGCAGAGCCAAGCCGCTGCCTACTGCAATGATGAATTGAAACTATATTTTTTTATAACAGATCTTTATTAACCGAAATTAATCTTTAAGAATAAATGTGTGAAGAATATTTATGAATTGTTTTGTATTAATTACTTAAAATTTTAACAATATCAGTTGTCATATTATCTAGTACTCATTGGGGGTTGGGAAGGTCGGGGGCACCGATGATGACGGGTGACACAGGCGTAGGTTCAATAGGAGCCACAATCACGGGCTCAGGAAGAACAATGGCGGGATCAGCAATGATTACGGGCGTAACTTCAGGACCATCAACAACGATTACGGGATCAGGTTTGATTTCGCTTTCCTCATCAACGATCACTGGCTCGGGATTTATTTCGACGGGAGAGGGAGTTAATGCTTGGTTTACATTAACAATAATCTGAACTAGGGGAGAAGCCTGGCCGGGGGCGATGGGACCAATGACGACTGGGGAAGGAGGAACGGGGAAGTCGACGATAGCGGGTCCGTTGTCGATTGGCTCGAATTCGTTGATGATTGCAGGTTCGACGTCGATAGGCTCGTGTAGGATGGGAACAGGGCCGCCCAAGCCAGGCGTCACCAGGCCGCGGTTGGCAGGCACGGCGGAAGCCATGGCGACTATGGTAGCGACAGTGATCAGGAATTTCATCTTTGCTGTTGGAAATAGATTTATTTAGCAATCGTTTCTCAGATCAAAACCGAATCACAACATAAAACTTTTCAGCTTACCTTCGCGATTGCTCTTCCAAACAAAGAATGAAATTTAGTTGCAGATGCAGATGTTTTATACATTTTTTTATCGTTTAATATTAGTGTTGGAGTCATAGATTAAGTCAGTTTATGAAATAATCTTCCGAATTGGTCAATTAACAGCAATTTTACAAGGTGTAGTACTTGTGACGTATGTTTATTGCCGATTTCGTGAATTAAAACTTCAAAAGGGACTTTGGTCTGCCTTTGGTAAGTGCTTCTTAGACTGTGTGCCCACAACCACGCCGGAAAAGAGAAACAAGAAGTACCTACCATACAAAATATCTTGACTTTCCGATCACTGCCATAGTTTTAAAGTTTTCTGGAATGTTCGGTTCTATTAACTGGACTATCATTATCATCATATTTTATCTAACATACATTTTCATGTCGTTTGTTACATGTATAATTTTAAGTAATAGTAAAAATTTTAAAACAAATTGTATTAGTGTGTGTAAGGAGAGAGATATTTTAGACAACAATTTTTTTTTTAATAATTGTTTACTTCCTCATGTCTTTCTGATGATTATTAAGTCCGTTGAGTTATTCCCTAAATTGGACTCGTAAGAGTTTTTTTATATATTGGGTACCAACATGTTACACATCAGCACAGAACATTACAGGTATCATATGCATTGATTTCACACTAAATGCTAACACAATTACAGGTACCGACATTGAAAAATAAAGCGGTTCGTTGTATAAAAAAACAAAAACTATATATATTTATATATAGCGACGACGCGATATATATAGCGATAATATAACATTACATGAAGACTTTATATTATTACATATTTACTATCAAATACGCTATTAGATAATTGAAAAAGCTCATCGAGCAAGGTTGTAGACTTCTCGTCTAAAACTGTCAACAGTGCCAGCAAAAACGTCCAGAGAATACTTGTTATGCAAATTATTTAATTCCTCAACTAGTCTGCTGAGAGGCGCGTTCTTACCAAGGATGATGTAGTATCTGGGAACCCTGAACACCATCAACTTCGAAGCCCTTGTCGACGTCAGCGGCACATTAAAGTTCAGAAGAGATAAGAGATCAGGGGCATCGTATTCTCCGTTAACAAGTTTATGCAGGAACAATAGACCGAGAGTGCTTCTCCGCTCCGAAAGAGAGCTCACGTGGAAATACTTCAACCTCGCCGGGTAGCTCTGAATGGTTCTAGCAACATTGCAGGAGAAAACAAGGTGCCATAGAAAACTCTTCTGGACCCTCTCTAAATTCTTTTTGTACACGTCGTAAAAAGGGTTCCAAGTGACACCAGTACTCCAAGGTGCTACGAACGTAAGAGTTGTAAAGTATTTTTTTTGTTTCCGGTCTAATATAGTCCCTGTTGTTCCGCAAAACAAAGCCGAGGGACTTGAAAGCCTTCGAACAGATCTTTTCAATATGGACGTGAAATCTTAATTCTCTGTCGACTTCTACACCGAGATCCCTAATAATATCGACCTCTTTTATGATGCTATGGTTTATAGTGTAGTTGTAGTAAGTTCTAGTTTTTCTTCTGGAAAAATGAATTGAATAGCATTTGGCCGGAGGTCCTTAATGTTGCGTGAACACCATGAAACCAGGCGGTCAATGTCGTTCTGCAGGAATATTACATCCGACGCACAATTGACAATCCTGATAATTTTCAAATCATCCGCAAACAGATAATGTCTGCAATGGTGAAAGCAATCACCAATGTCATTTATAAATATATTAAAAAATAGAGAACCGAGATGGGATCCCTGTGGCACGCTAGAGGGTGTCGAGAAAGGGTCAGAAAAAAAACCCGACGCTACGACCATTGGTTGCCGGGCTGAGAGATACGATGAACACCAGCTTAGCAATGGCTCAGCGGCGCCGTTATCAAAGAGCTTCTGCAAAATGATTCTGTGATTCACGCGATCAAACGCTAAAATCGGTGTACACAGCATCAACAGTCGAGCGCCTGTCGACCTCAACAGCAATTTCGTTAATGAGAGATGTCAAGTTTGTTGACGAAGATCTAGACTTCGTGAAACCATGTTGATGAGGGCTGATTAGATTTTTGAAATGCCAAGCCAAAATCGGGTGGAGAAGTTGCTCAAAAGTCTTTGCGAATACAGCAAGAATTGAAATAGGTCGGTAGTTCCTGATAAGATCCTTCGGGCCGTCCTTAGGCACAGGAACAGTCAACGCCAGATTCCAATCGCTTGGGAAAACACCGGTTATTAACGGTTTGTTGTATATAAGACGCAACGGGTGAGCAAGTACTGTTTTTTTTTTCCACAGGAGAAATTCGCCGTATTCCCACCCGCACGAGCAAGTACTGTAGCGCATCTAGAAACAAATACTGCAGGAAGGCCATCCGAACCAGCTCCCTTATTCAGATCAAGGTTTTTTATAGCTGTGATTGTGTGGAACCATCTGTATGGTTTTGTTGTTGTATTGATCCATTTAATTTTTTTGTGAACTTTAATTACTCTCGTGTCCATTGGTTCTCTTAACAAAATAAAATAATGGAAGTTTCCAGAATATGATTAGGTTTTTTTGAAATTTAGAAACCGTTTGTTATCCTTCATCTCATTTATTAACAATCGCCCTTGACAGCTTTTCGATAAATTAAAATTACACGAAAGCGAAGACAGTAAAATACTGAGAATTTGTATTAAAAAACTGAATTGAATTAAAGAAAATGAATGAATTTTACGTGAAGCTTTAAATTATTTTATAAATAACTAATCGTCCACTATTATCGATGTTATTATAGCATGGTGATGTCACATTGAGTGCGTACATGACAATTTCGTTATCCAATTTAGTGCCACTGGATTTAATGAAGTATTATCATCAATGGCGGGTAATAAGTTTTATTGAGTGCAATTTGAGACACGTTTTTACGGTGTTCAGAAAAGGTATTTAGTTAGCAAACGTTGAAAACTGAATTACAGAATGACTCGGGTTAGTCATGATTGTTTGCAAAGCAGCAGTGTGATTGGAAAAGAGGCAGACCGTGTTTTTGTTGCAGACAGTCGTCGACTATATGTTGACATTTTTTGTTACTATGTAATAACTGGAGCCCGTAAATTTCACAAAGATAATGCCAACGCTCACTTTGAAACAAGAACCGAAAGAATCAATTGCAAGTAATATGTAGGTAATATTCTTTTAGAGAGAATGTTTCAATATGTTTAAATAGGACGCTGGTACTTTTTTTTGGCTTCTATTATCAAGCCTATCAATAGACTGAATCTGCGTCAGTTGCTTGTTTTTCCTTGCTAAAATAATTACCACTCAGGATAATAAATACACAACATGATACACTCCTAACATTGCGTACACTATCTAGCGTATGCAAAAATAGTATTCAATTGTAAATTTTATATCATAATTCGATACAATAAACATTCAGTGATAAGAACGAATAAGCCTTCAATAAAATAAGTCACGCTATTATTGTGCGGGATTTTCGTCGTATCAATTCATTCAGTAAAAAATTCTTTTTTTTACCTAAATCTCAGAAATAATAATGCTACTACAATTCTGGGAGAGAAACAGACGCAAGGTACAGAGTCAAATGAAATAACACTGCGGAGAGTACTTAATGGTAGGCAGCGGCTTGGCTCTACCCCTGGCATTGCTGACGTCCATGAGCGACGGTGACCGCTTACCATCAGGCGGGCCGTATGGCCGGGTGGGCGTCTGCCTACAAAGGCAATAAAAAATAAAACGCTTGTGTATGAGATAAAAATTCACAAAGAGTTTTAGGCATCACGGATAAATGAATTAATTAATTATTTTTCTCAGTAGTATACGATTTTATAATGTCAGCCTATTTGACGAATATCAAGTATGCTGACGATGTCTTCCTTGTCAGCAACACAGCCGAGATTAAATGACAACAGCAAAGAAGATATTGTCTGATGCGTCCGAAGATGTTGAAAGAAGATTATTTGTGGCATTTAAGGCAAATATGAAATTCATTCATCAACAACGTTTAGATAAGTAAGCTCTTTATTAATAACAATATCAATAACTTATGACGTATGGGATTTAAATTCGTTATTATGTAAAACTTGTAATTTATCTTTGAAATTAATTGTAACAGAACCACTAGTAATAAAGAGTGAATCCAAAGATCAATTAATTGTATTTTTAAAATCCCTTTTTTTTCATATCCATTAGCTTTTCTTTGCTTAGATGTGTGGACGAGCTCGTGGCCCAACTGGTGGTAAATGGTTGCCGGAGCCTATAGACTTCTACAATGCAAATGTCGTCACCCACCTTGACATATGAGTTCTAATGTCTCAATTACTCGAAATACAGTACAGCGACTGCCCCTACCTTCAAAACGTAACGCATTACTGCTTCACGGCAGAAATAGGCAGGGTGGTGGTACCTACCCGTGCGGACTCACAAGACGTCTTACCACAAGTAGAACGTCTTTGATATCTATCTAGTACAGACATTGATCTAGTACGTACATTTATAAAGTATAATTAAGATAACTTGTTCATTGACAGATAATTGATATTTCAATTTAAATGTAGTCATTTATTGTCTGGGCTCAAAGTTCTCCGTTGAGATTGTATCGATACGACAATGTCGGAAAATAGCTAAACGAATTCATTATCGAATTTCACGATGAAAGAATAACTTCCGGCAATTAATACAAAAGCCCTCAAAACATTATAATATTGGGAGCGATATCTTAATGTGGCTTATTTTTAATCGAGAATCAGTTATACGTTCTTATTATCTAGTACAATAAGAGGAGTTACGCGATATAATTGAGACTTTGACCTCAAATTCAAAGTCTCAAGTAGTAGACCAACAATAAATAATAATAAATATTTACTAACAATCACGCCACGTTAACTGGTTCCGTGATAAGTTCGTAAAGAACTTGTGTTACAGGTCTGGTACCTGTAGGTATAACGGAACGTGTATAACGGAAATAAATGTAAGATTTTTATTATACACATACATATATTTAATATACATCCATAACCCTGGAAAAGTCATTTATATTTATCATACAAATATCTTTCCTTGGCGGGATTCGAACCCGCGACCTCCTTATAGTAAAATAATATCAATGATATTAGTTTCTGATGATAATGAGCAATGTTCTGTGTAAACGAAGAGGTCCCAGGCGGTGATCCAATGAACACAGTTCTTCATTGGGTAATATAGGCCTGAACTTAGGTAATACAATCCAATTAATTAGTTAGTTGTAGATCATTGGAATCGGTGCTTTAGGCAATAAAATTGACTCTATGCCTGACTATGTTCCGATCTGTTGCATGATATTAATTAAATAAACATTTTAACGACGTATTTGGCTAAAATATCCGGCCGGCATCGTTTATTTATGATTTTTTTTAATAGTCCACCTGTCATCATAGCTTTTGCAACAGTACCGTAATGTCGGGAACTCATTAAATCTAAAAATTATCGCAAGAACCCTTTACACAGTTTACTTACTTACTAAACGTATATGTTTTATATTGTAATTGCCCTTGAGTGTTTAGATATCATTATCAGGGCCGAAATCCATCCTAATCTGAGCTATTTTCTTTGAACTTAAACTAACTTCCTTACAGTAATGAATATTATCTTCCAGTTTTGGCTTATGTCGCAGTATTTTTTTTTTATTGCCCTTGTAGGCAGACGAGCATAAAATTCTCCTGGTGGTCAGTGATTAGCGATCCACTTGCATAGTCCTTCGGGTATTCTGTATGATGGTAATTTTGATAGAAATGTCATATACCAGACTGTGTGAAGCAGGTCTCTGGCCGAGAGCTATCTCTCTGGGAGATGTCTGGTTAGTCGTTGTGGCCTAAAGGATAAGACGTCCGGTGCATTCGTATGTAGCGATACACCGGTGTTCGAATCCCGCAGGCGGGTACCAATTTTTCTAATGAAATACGTACTCAACAAATGTTCACGATTGACTTCCACGGTGAAGGAATAACATCGTGTAATAAAAACCAAACCCGCAAAATTGTAATTTGCGTAATCACGGGTGGTAGGACCTCTTGTGAGTCCGCACGGGTAGGTACCACCACCCCGCCTATTTCCGCCGTGAAGCAGTAATGCGTTTCGGTTCGAAGGGTGGAGTAGCCGTTGTAACTATACTGAGACCTTACAACTTATATCTCGAGGTGGGTGGCGGGCGCATTTACGTTGTAGCTGTCTATGGGCTCCAGTAACCACTTAACACCAGGTGGGCTGTGAGTCCGTCCATCCATCTAAGCAATAAAAAAAAATAAAAAAATATGTTCGGTGGTGTAGCACTTCCGTCGTCCACAGTCGAGGCGAAAAGTTTGCCCAGAAAGTCAGCTTTCTCTTTCGTACTATGGGCCAGACTTTCATCGGACTTGCGCAATGGTAGGAGACTAAACCTGCAAAAGCTTGCTTCTGCAGTTTTGGCAAGCGACCAAAACGCACGACTCCCGGAGGGGTTGCCTTTTAGTCGCTCGCCAACTCTAGCAACGTGCTCCGACTTCGCCTTGGCAATAGCCTTATTGTAAAACCTAGAAGAAGCGTTATATTCCCGCCTTTATCCTGAGACGTTAGGATCCCGTCATCTCGTGGCTCTTCCTATGTCGCATATACGGACCGCTTGAGGTGTGCGGCATGCCCATTGGCATTATTATACCAGGGTCTGCTGCGACCCCCGACACGCACCTCAGAGGAGGGAATAAATAATTCCATCTGCTGGAGCACCACGACTTTAAGACGGTCCGCACAGACGTCAGGATTAGTAAAGAAAAAGTAGAATCGCCCCCATGGGTAGGATGCGTAAAATTCACGCTATACATCCCAATCTGCTGAACTATACTGCCAAACTTTTCGATACCGGTACCAGTCGTCGACGACCAGGACGAGATAGTGGTATTGCAGCACGCATAAGGCAGTGATCAGACGATCCAAACGGAGCGTCAACCAACACACTGTATCCGGCTGGATACAGGTGGGGTGGGCGATTTCGATAATTGTTTTTTTCTTTTTTTTTGTTCGAAAGGGTAGACTTCTCGAATGGTGCTGTAATCAAACAAGATCTGATGATGGGACGAGAAATTAAAAAAAATCTATAATTTTCAAAGCCTATTTTGAAGTGATTTGAGTGTTTCTTGTTATTCTTATTTTTCTGTGCCGCCGCGCACCGGCCGGCCGGCACCTTGTACATCAATATTACGCTTGATCATCATTTTGCTGCGATTTTATTTTAAAACTGCGATATCTTATACTCATTAAAATAGTCATACTTATACTCATTAAAATCAAGTGAGGAGAAATTTCTTTAAAATTAAATACTTGTAAAGACTTGTAACGTTTTTATTTGAATATAAGGTTTAATATCAAATTTATAAAAACACCTTCACAAATAATGCTTTAATTTAGAACAAATTTGGTTAGCATAAAAAAACGTGATGAGCCTTAACCTTAAATTATAGACATATTTTATGCTGTCGCGGACTTTTTTATAACTTTTAAATGAACAATTTTATCATACATTATTTTAGCGAAACTTTAACCGTTTCCGAAGCAAACGCAGCGGAAGCTCTCAAAAGGGAAAAAACCCCGATAGCCTTCCTCAATAAATGAGCTAACTAACACTGAAAGAATTTTCAGACCTGAGAGTTGTAAACCTAGTAGGATTTTGAATAAGCAGACTAATGTAATTATAAAATTGTTACTTTATTTTATTTTCATCGAAACCAGAATACGTTTTGTACATTCGTTTAGTTAAGCTCCTCGGGGAGGGTAACGGCGGGAGCGGGAATGATGGGAGTGCCAATGATGACAGGTGCGACGGGGATGGGGTTGATGGGAGCAACGATGACGGGCTCAGGGACAACAGGGGTGGGGTTGATGGGAGCAACGATGACAGGCTCAGGGACAATGGGGCCCTCTTCAGCCTCTTCGACGACAATAACGGGCTCGGGCTTGATTTCAGCGGGTCCAACAGAAACACCAGCGGGGACGTTGACGTTCACGATGAGCTGCACAAGAGGAGAGGCACCGGAGGGAACAGCAGGTCCAACGACAACAGGAGTGGGCTTCACGGGAGCAGTCACTACACCACCGTCAGGGATAGGGATGTCCACGTAGGCGGGTTCGGTGTCGATGGGTTCGTAGGTGTCGACGAGTGCCGGTCCAACGGAAATTGGTTCAAAGACACGGGCCGAAGCCACGGCGATCAGGGCGAAGGCAACGAGGAATTTCATTTTGGCTGAAAACAGAAATTTACATAACGAGGACAGTGAATTACAACAAAATACTTAGAGATTATTTTTTTAATATTCTATAAAAGTACTTACGTTTTCAATTGTGTAGATCCAACTAATGTCTGGTAGGAAGAAGAAGATAGATTTTGTTATATAAAAGCCTGTTCACTTATCTTATTCAGTTAATGGTTTGATTATGGAATAAAGGTAATATATAGGATAAAGATTATTTAATTGATTTATACCATCAGTATATACTCTTATCAAATTTCGCGCTGCATACATTCCTTAAATTCACAGCCAATGTCTATAAAATCTGTCTGGCTCTATACGTATGAGTAATAACACGCGCAATAATTGCATCTTGTACAATTTAACCACCCAAAAACTTAACTTTAACGCTCACTACTCGGGGTTACAGGAGGCCATAGCTCATAGATCAGGACGTAACTGGCGCGCACCATCTCGGAACTTGATGTGAAACATTAAATTTTATTATTTATTTAAGCGGCTATCCGAAATGCTAACAGATTCCAGTGGAGAAGTAGGCTTAACGTGGTAGGCAAGCCCAGCGGCTTGGGCTCTGCCCGCTGGCATTACTGAAGTCCATGGGCGAAGGTAACCACTCGCCATCAGATGGGCCATACGCTCGTCAGCATACAAGGGCAATTAAAAAAAATTAAAAAAATTAATTATTACTACTTCGTGGCCGAGATAGACAGGAAGGTGGTGCTGACTACCTGTGGACGTACAATAAGCTCTATCACAATAAATTCTAGTTGGTGATCTGAATACGTCGACGTAAAAGTTATTATATCAATGATAACCTTTCAGCACTGTGGAGCATCAGTTTGTCTGAGTGAATAGAAAAGACAAAACTCGTCATACGCACTACGATGGACATTTATAATGTACTGAACTGTTATGTCGGTACTTGTAAAGCCATCGGTCGTTAAACAGCCAAAACAGATATTTAAACTGGAAGATCCCTTGAGTGTTCTCGAACATTTTGGACATAATCGAAACGAATTTAAAAGCGTAGCGTAGACGACTCGAAGACAATTCTATTCGGAGCGAAACACCTGTTGGCGCGGTTGCGTTGAGATGCTGAGTGCAAGGCTTATCCGATTAGAGTGGACAGGAATGTATTTACAACTGGTTTATTAATCGGATTAAAATTTCGTACAGTTTTATGCGACACGGACAATGATTATGCGTTTTTTCGTTGGTGCACATAGTTTTATCTCGAAAGTCTCCTTTCCACGCCTTTCCTCCGCTTCCGCGGCAGTGAGGAAAATAGGGTTGCTATGTTTCGAACATGCTCCTCAGGTTGAAGAACTTTAAATATTGTCTGGTATCGGGCATATGTTGTTAGAAGCGCGTCCCATAAGACCTATCTCGGTTAAAATATCTGCCACACGTGTAATTCTACTGCTCGTGCCAGGAGCAAAGACGAACAATCGCGTCCTAAGCAAGCCACATATAGAAGGCGGTAATCCGTATTTCCTCGATGACAACCATCATGCCTTCTTTTAAGTCTCCCTTTTGAGTTGGCCATTTCACTTTTAGGAAATGAGCTGGAGTTAGAGGATAATAGTCCGAAGGATCATATGACAGAGGAATAAGGGGCCTTGAATTCAGAGGCTTCAATTTAAGTTAATAAAATCGACATTTCTTCAAATGTGAAATGTGTTAAACCTAAAAATGATCTAAAAATGACCTGTTAAAATGATCACTTCATCAAGAAGGTGAAGAGGTGAATTGTGACAGTGAAGTGTACCTTAACTGTCGTAATAATTTAATTGAGTTTTAATTAGTATTTCAGTGAATAGTTGTCTTCCTTTAATCAAATATTCAACTGTATTTACCATTAATAATAGTTGTATTTATCTGCACTACCTTTGGTTGACTGGCAGAGAATGCCTTAGGCATTAAGCCCGCCAATGTAAATTTGATATGAAGTGTTATAAATAAATAAATACTATTCTCAAAAAACTCGGCGGGCTGATGTATAGACATCAAGGTTTAATTAACTCGGTTCGCTAATTAGGCGTGTTTTGTTAGTTTTTGAATAACGTTTACTATTTGA
>NW_021011777.1:0-27459 GCF_003987935.1 Bombyx mandarina | reverse complement strand
TGCATCGATGACATTCCGCCCGCATATAAAATCAGTCCGTGACCGTGCCGCGTTTATTCTCGGTAGACTCTACCCCATGATCTGTAAGCGGAGTAAAATGTCCCTTCGGAACAAGGTGACACTTTACAAAACTTGCATAAGGCCCGTCATGACTTACGCGAGTGTGGTGTTCGCTCACGCGGCCCGCACACACATAGATCCCTACAATCCCGCTTTTGCAGGTTAGCTGTCGGGGCTCCGTGGTTCGTGAGGAACGTTGACCTACACGACGACCTGGGCCTCGAATCAATTCGGAAATACATGAAGTCAGCGTCGGAACGATACTTCGATAAGGCTATGCGTCATGATAATCGCCTTATCGTAGCCGCCGCTGACTACTCTCCGAATCCTGATCATGCAGGAGCCAGTCACCGTCGACGCCCTAGACACGTCCTTACGGATCCATCAGATCCAATAACCTTTGCACTAGACGTCTTCAGCTCTAGGAGCAGGCTTAGGGACCTCGGTAACCGTACTCGTTGAACTCGACAAAGAGTTCGCCGTGCAACCTAAGCCATGAATCAGCTCGCTGAGTTTCTCGCCGGATCTTCTCAGCGGGTCGCGATTCCGATCCGGTAGTAGATTCATTCGCGAAGCAGCTACTCTTGAGTTGTTAGGTCTCTTTCGGAGGCGCTCGGGCAGCTGTTAGCAAATCCCACCCCTCCTGGCTGAGCCTTTGCTCGCCCACCTGTCCTGGTGAAACTGGAAAGGCCTCCGGGCCACCAGTAATCCTTCAATCATAAAAAAAATAAAAAAAATAAAAAAAAAAAACTAACAAAAAGTTTCACTTTTGTCTCGCGTACGTAATTGGACATAAACTATATGCATGATAAACTACGTAAAACATTTCTAGGTTAATTTCGAAATGCACTCAGTTTAACGCAAATTAAGTAACTTCCTATGCAAACGCATACACGTGCATATTAAACGCGACTCTATTTACCGTCTCGGCGCCTTTAATTACGTTCAAAGCTTACCCGTATTCTGTAAGTTAATTACCTTTTTCTCGCAGTAGGTGTTCGGTGTTGGAGTCTTCGGTGGTACGAGAGACTTGAACGGCGCTCCAAATGAGTATGCGGGTTTGTTCCTTTTTACGTAGTCGAACTTAGGATCGTGTTCTCCCGGTCCGGGCAAATTTTGCGTTTTACAGTCTTTCGCGGTGTAACCAAGCGAGTACGCCGGAGATTTTCTATTAAAGTAGAATGCTTTTTAAATCGTTTTTTTTTTGCGTATATAGCTAAACCGTTTCACGGTGTAACTAGTTATTGAAGCTATCGTGCTTCCTGAAGTTCATAGACATAATAACATGAATATCGCCACCTACTTCGAGGCACGAGGCCGAAGGTTCAGTATTGTATAAAGGCTGTCTTAACCTTCAAATCGAAACGAATGACTGCTTTAGGGCCGAAACCTGTAGAAAGACGTAAATGCCAGTTGGCGGTTGTAGTACGTTAGTATAATACACAGAAAGTGCTGCTGATCATTCTCCTGAAACATATACATATATTTAGACTTTATCTGAAGACCATTTTTTTCTGAGGCTTCTATTAATTAGTTTTTTTTTGGATGGACGAGCTCACAGCCCACCTGGTGTTAAGTGGTTACTGGAGCACATAGACATCTACAACGTAAATGCGCCACCCACCTTGAGATATAAGTTCTAAGATCTCAGTATAGTTACAACGGCTGCCCTACCCTTCAAAACCGAACCGCATTACCGCTTCACGGCAGGAATAGGCGGGTTTGTGGTAAATACCCGCGCGGACTTACAAGAAGTCCTACCACCAGTAAATAGTATATCTCCTAGTCCGAATGAAAAAAGATTTCATGTTAGAGAAGAAAACAATTTGTACGATTAAATCATTCAGCCATTTGACCGCGAACAAATCAATTTTATTGGTCTTTCAATAGAAAATCATTTCCATAACCGTTCCGCTGGTTAGTTTTAGAGAGGAGATAACTATCGAAATTATAGTTATGGTAAATTGGTCGAACAGATGCCAACTGTTACTGATAAATACACAAATACCTCATTTATATCTGTTATTCGTAGAACCGACCAAAATAAATGTTTGCGATTCGTTCCGAGTACGGTTAATCACAATAAAACTATTGTCATGAAAACTAAATAAATAAAATTCAAAAATATTTTTAATCAATGATCATTGTTAAAGGATTTCACGGCCCGTCTCCTGTTAAGCGATTGCAGAACATCTTATAGGAATGCTATTGCCCAGTTTGAAGTATTAAGTGCACTGGGATAGTAATTATCTTAGCCAATTGAACCTTTCAACTGAACCTCACTATTACTTATTGGTAGAAATAGCCAGTGCTGACACTTTAGCTATCACTCCTATCAATAAAAAAACCGCGTAGACAGACGTGGCTATCGTTGGGCGGCTTATCATGGTGCCGTACCGAGACGGCCGACGTCCAGAGCCTTCAATTCGTCTCGAAGGCTACGTCGGCTGGAGGTTCTTGGGGTGAGAAGCGAGTTTGGTTACAGTGTTGATTCTGGTTACCCAGCCCGGGTTTTGACCTCCCTGCATCTGCAGTCCATCCAGTCCCACACACCCCATGCCTAGGGTAGGTGCATAGGAGGTTCAGCCCTCGGGCCAGATAAAGAAGGAATGACTATTATATCCAGCTGCGCAATTATGTTGGGGTTCAATTCACGTGGAATAGACTAGTTTTTTGGTAAATAGGCAGTCACCACGCGTTCAGGGACACCATTCACGGTGAAGTCAGAACATAATTATGTAATAAACATAAGCTTGTCAAGAGTATATTCGTAAACTTGCCTAGTCAGCACATCGCCTAAACTTGTATCCTGTTTATTTCTGCAAGCACTCGTGTGTTCCAATATAGAGATAGCACAGCTATTTGAATTATTACCATACAACTGAAACATTCACGTTGTATCACAAGGTGGCCAAAGACATTCATGTAACACATATTTGTGATATCTTTAGCCAGTAGTAGCTCCTTAATTCCGATTGGCGCGAGATCTTCTTTTTTTTTTTTTTTTGGACTAGCCCACAGCCCACCTGGTGTTAAGTGGTTACTGGAGCCCATAGACATCTACAGCGTAAATGCGCCACACACCTTGAGATATAAGTTCTAAGGTCTCAGTATAGTTACAACGGATGCCCCACCCTTCAAACCGAAACGCATTACTGCTTCACGGCAGAAATAGGCGGGGCGGTGGTACCTACCCGTGCGGACTCACAAGAGGTCCTATCACCAGTAATTACGCAAATTATAATTTTGCGGGTTTGATTTTTATTACACGATGTTATTCCTTCACCGTGGAGGTCAATCGTGAACATTTGTTAAGTACGTATTTCATTAGAAAAATTGGTACCCGCCTGCGGGATTCGAACACCGGCGCATCGCTAGATACGAATGCACCGGACGTCTTATCCTTTAGGCCACTTCTTTTCCCTTCAGTAAAAAGTTGTTAAAAGACACGAGAAGATAAACCGTTATAGAAACTTAATTCAATTATTTTGGCTGATAAATTTAACACTATTCTAGCGTACTGGTGCTTAATTGACCTGATTACTCCACTTGGGATTAATACCTTGAATTTTGGCGTATCAACAGATACATTATAAAGATTTATTAGATTTGGTCTGGGCGGAGTGCGAAGTTAATTAAAGCACGTGCGTAATATACGTACAACCTTTGTGTAGAAAGGTGGTAGTTGAAATAATGTAGAATGCCAGGCTCTATTGACCCAAGGTTTATCTGACGAAGGTAAAGGATACACTCTAAATTATATCAAAGGATGATATTCAATTTGTGAAATTTATTACTCGTGTATGTAGTGTAGGCTTATAAGCTGTGGATACAATACGTCCGTTCGAAAAATTATCCATACATTTTACGATAAGTCTGCAGACTGTGGATAACTGTTTGTTCATGTACACGGCCACGCAACTCTAAGCTTGTACTTAGACTTACTTGTAAGGTATAGGAGGACAGTACATATTCGGTGGCGGCGTCCACTGATCCCAGGGTTCGTACTGGGGTCTCGCCGGTGCTCGTAAGCTGTACGCAGGTGGTCGTTTGTATTGGATCGAAAATTTTGGGGCGTAACTGCCCGGGCCTGGTATTTTTACTCGATCCTCTACGTGTGCGACTTGTGGCGAAACAACGCTATGTGTTATTTTGTATGGACCTAATCAAATAACAAAAACAATGATACACAAAAAATTATCTTGTTATTAGTTTGATGGTTTAAGCGATCGTTTCTCGCTGTAAGAATTTATTAGTATATTACTTGTTTTAAAACTAATCTATTATATTATATACTATTTTTTTCTAGATTTTTTTCATATAACTATTTTTTTTCTCTTCAAATTAAAAGTGAGATTTTGTATTTTAATGTTAAATTATGTTATCTTAAGCAATTCATTCAATGTTAAAAAAAACTTGCTCTAGTTGTTGTTGGCGGTCCATGATAGGTTTTTGTCAAAGTACCACAGTACAGCTAATACATAGAATCCCAAATTTCTTTAATGAAAATACTAACTTTGACCGCAAATCCAATGCGTATTCTGTGGTACAATAGCGAGGGTTATTTATTAATCAAGAGTTCGTGATCCCGAGAATTTCGTTCTTTAATAATATAACAAGGTTGAAAGACAAATGTTGATGGGCAGTCTGAAAGTCGAACGAAATTATATGATACACAAAATCAATTTGTATTTACGACGTACACGATCCGAAAGCTATGGTCAGAAATATGAAAGCACGGATGCAGTGTATTCAACTTGCCACACAAAAAACCATCTTAAAGATGTCACTTTCTCCAAAATTGAGCAACCAAATGATCTGTTTAAATCCATTTTCTTCTTCTTCTCAGTCGTGTCACTCTTGACAGAGTGGTCGTGATCGTCATGTAGTGTTGGAAGGGGCAGACTTGATGCGTCTCACGATGTCGCGCCATCTCTCCCTGCTCGATGCCATTCTACTGCACTCATTTAGGGGACCTCCTACTGCAGTTTTAATTTGGTCGGTCTACCGCATTGGTGGCCTCCCTTAAATCCATTATATACATTAAAAGTACCTTGTCTCCCAAGTCCTTGAATGTCGAACATTGGGGCGTACGGTGTTGTGACTGGTTTGGTCAGATTAGATTTTGTTAAGTGACCAAATGTAAAGGCTGGTGCACGTTTTACTTTCGAGAAACCTTTACCGCCTGAAATACATCAAAACTTTAAAATAACAATGTGGCAAGTGTTATTTATTTTAGCAAATTAATGGTCAGATATTTGAATATTGAATGGACAATTTTGGCACTTCCTTTTCAGTCAATATTCTCTTTAGGCTTAGATTCTCACCCGAGTGGTAATTTATGAAGTCCAAAGCATTGACACAACTATGAATAATAATAAATGTACAACATATTTAATAGCATGTAGATGATGTTTTTATTCTAGTAACACCACCATAAACACTTCTTAAATTTAATTTAATTCTTTATCAGATATTTGGCTCTTTCATTTTTGATTACTATTAAATTTAAATTAGATATAGTGGATTTTCGTAAGTATATAATTATACTTTTCACTAAGTGTTAGCTGAGTTGCATGATTATGAATGCTGTTATTTCTTTTTATAAATAGCTACTAAAAGGATATATAATAAAATAATCAAAGTATGGACTTCGAAGAATTCTATTCGATTGTCTGCCTATGACTCCGTCGTAGCATAGCAGTAGTGATCGGAAGGACCACAGATAATAGAATCGCGAGCGTCATTTCGAGTCTCAAATATTTCTTGGCAATTCAGTATGTTACGTCTTTGGTTAATAAGTTATCATGTTAACTATTATTTGTAGTATGCTTAATATGTTACCGTTCGGAAATCTGTAGTTTTTATATATAAAATTGCTTACAGAATATCTGAGGTAATTCATAGTGATTAGGTGCGGGAGATTTAGTTGAGTGACTTGTTCGGCGACGTTCTGTAGGCTTCGATGGTAGTTGTTTAATGTGTTTTGCTCGGCATTCCCACCCCCAAGGCATTTTAATTTGGGTAAATAATTATCTTGTAGAGAAAAATTGAAACTCAGTTAAATTACGATTAAAATATAACTTTACGAAAAAACGTTGACTGTTTATTTTTGCTTTGACAATTGGCATACAAAAAAATTTCAATGTCACAATAATATTAAAATAATTGAAAGATTACGAAAGAGTATCTAAATTTTCTTAAATCGCCGAAATTGGCTGAAATATCAAACCTGCTCACTGCTGAACAGAAAAAAGTGTAAGTTAGGGTTTGATCCGTGACGTATCGATTATGGCGACTAAGATGACCGACATGTTTGTGATTTAAGTTTATTTTGCTTATATATAAAGGTTCAATTAAGCCTTTTAGTACAACATAATTAACTTTGCAAAATATATACATTTCAGTTTGAGGTGTCTAAAGCTAGTCTTGTATCTAACGAGGCTGATCCTTAAAATTTCCAGCCAACCTTCACGATCATGGAGAACTTAGTAAATCGTTTTAAAACTGCCTTTTAAATATGCTGTAAACGGTTTTGCATAGAGATGAAACAACCTGGACGCTAAATCAAGGGAGCAAATAAAAACTTGGCGAGAATTCCACAACTCAGGAAATTGAGCTGCACCGGATATCGTCGCACCGGAACGACGTGCGACGGAGGAATGGCTTCCTGTCGAGGTGGGGCTGTCTTCATTATTCCTTAATTCTCTCACATTTCGATTCAGTAAATCACCTTAGTAATATTTCGGATGTCGCAACGAAAACCTTTGTTTAAGACAACAAAGCAATTTATAAGAAATATTAAATCGTTAGTGGCAAGCTACCAAGAATTATTTCTTGACATGAAAATGATGTTAATTGTAATTTCAATTTTCGTATATAATTATTTTTAATAGTTAATGAAATAATATGATGTGAGAGTGATATAGAATTACAACTCAGTCAAGACTTCATCTGATGAGGTTACATACGAAAAAAAAAAAATGAAGACAACAAAACGAAATTTCATTGTTAATAAATCAATACAACGTAATACGCTGTCTCGTTCATTTCTCTGTCATAATTTATTCAAGTAAGTAATGGAAAATTAAAAACGAAAACGGGGCAATATAGCGAGGTCGTGAGGCATTCATTATTCAAGCCATAAAGCTTGGGGTCATGCGGGTTGAGGGATTTCATAGATTCCTGCGTGGATGCGCACAACTCTCGCTAATAATATATACGTATTATCATTCGACGTCCCTTTGAGGGCTCCTTTAAGATCTGCGGTAGCAACCAATTACGTTACTAATATAAAGTAAACATTTGTTATGTGACTTAGAAATGAGCAATTTACGAAATGATGCGAATATTTCAAAATCGACTGATAAAGCAGTTACAAATATTACAATAAACAGTTACAAATATGAGAAGTAATTTTTTCAATCGTCAGTTTTCAGTTTGCTAAGTTATTTCCAGTTTAAAAAGTGATCGTGTTAGATAAGAACTTTAATTATCAAAAAACATAAAATTCCCAAAAAATATAATTGTATGGTCTTCATAACACTGGAATCCATACATTAAATACATATTATAATATTATACATACTTTATACATACTTTAAATGTGTCTTTATGTCTTTACTGGTGGTAGGACCTCTTGTGAGTCCGCGCGGGTAGGTACCACCGCCCTGCCTATTTCTGCCGTGAAGCAGTAATGCGTTTCGGTTTGAAGGGTGGGGCAGCCGTTGTAACTATACTGAGACCTTAGAACTTATCTCAACGTCTCAAGGTACGTTGTAGATGTCTATGGGCTCCAGTAATCACTTAACACCAGGTGGGCTGTGAGCTCGTCCACCCATCTAAGCAATAAATAAATAATAATATTTTATGCTCTATTGATTAAAAACATTATTAAGCATCAATAGTCCGTCACAAAAGGATTTCATCTAAGTTTATTGTTTCAATAAACTAAAATATATTGAACGAAAATGTAAAGCAATTAATTATTAATTATGGTATGTTTTCGAAACGAAAAACATAAGCAGTTCCTACGAAGCAAACAAAAGTCTGCGCACGTAATTAATTAAATGGTGTAGTAGGTTCTGTTGTTAATATCTTCGATCTCTCCAAGTGTGCTTTCTATCCCATTATAGCTGGTTAGTTTTTCTTTGGTAAACAGTTTATCCACCCACGTATATACAGACACGAAACTCTTCCGAACAAATACCTTGTATTTATGTTCACATTAGATTCGAAAAAAACAAAATTAACTTAGTAATTGTTCTATTTTATTTAAAATTGGGTTTGCCACGTGTATCGAACAAACCTTCTTCTTTCAGTAGATAGACATTCACGGTAATCGTGACGATTATAATAACCTGTGTTTTCCTCTTGAATTTGGTTTTGTACCTTTTCTCACTACCCGTATGTTTTCTCAGAGAAATAGATTTATATATTTAGAAATAGAGAGATATATATTTATTTATTTATTTATTGGCCTTGTAGGCAGACGAGCATACGGCCCACCTGATGATGAGTAGTTACCGTCGCCCATAGACTTCAGCAATGCCAGGGGCAGAGCCAAGCCGCTGCCTACCTTTATATACTGGTTAACTTTTGCGTAGCAACGGTGGTTACGTAATTGACCTTTCGTCCAATAGTTAGTTGGGTACCTAGATTTCATTTTAGCAGCACTGTAAATAATTAAGTAGGTACTATTTTATATAATATTAAATAAGATTTTATACCAAACCAGTAGATCTCCGACAAGTACAACTTCCAAATAGTTTTCTTTTACAATTAATTCCGTTTCACTATAATTACGTATTTATAGTCATCAATCATAGTAATATTAAGATTTTTAAATAAAACGTTACAATAACACGTTTTTTTAGTAAAGTTGAAAGATTAGAATTAAAATAGTGTTCGCCCAACGATTGAAATTCGACCGTAAGCACTGATGCCTCAAGATATAGATTCATTGCAAGTATGAAACTTTCTCTTTCCTTATGTTAGAAAGCTTCTAAAAAATTTACTATTTCTTTAAAAATATATATCATTAGCTCGTCAATAGCTAATAAATAAAATACGCAATTGGAAAGAAAACACTGACTATTTTATTGATAACGGTAAAGCTTATCTATTAAGCTGCTAAATAAACAATATCAGTTGAGAAGAAGCAGAGCAGAAAATGGTGCACCCGTTTTGTTGTTACCTGTCTATGTATAATTATCGCTCGTATAACAAATATACATACATACATATGTCCATTATTAGATGATTGAATTATTCCGTCAATCAATAATCATTGATCAATATGTTCATGTAATTTCAGTTGAAGGCCGGATACGACCGAAAATAACAGCACTAGCGAGCGCAAGGGTTGTTGGATCATCTATTATTTAGAGACAAACTACGGAATGTTCTGGGTGAAATCTCGTGGTCTGCCGCCTTTCACGTATATTACATCTCACAAAAGCTTTGTACATCTTTATCGAAGCGTTGCTGATAATGTGAATGCGTGATCATCCGAATATGTACATGCGGTCTGGAATGGAATACAATTAAAACTACTTTTACCGTGTAATCTCGCGTTTATATTTGTCAACGTATGACTTATTTTTTGTTTATTGCTTAGGTGGGTGGATGAGCTCACAGCCCACCTGGTTTTAAGTGGTTACTGGAGTCCATAGACATCTACAACGTAAATGCGTCACCTACCTTGAGATATAAGTTCTAAGGTCTCAGTATAGTTACAACGGCTACCCCGCCCTTCAAACTGAAACGCATTACTGCTTCACGGTTGAAATAAGCGGGGTGGTGGTGCGGACTCACAAAAGGTCCTACCACCAGTAAATATGCATATTTGAATGTGAGCACAATATTCCTATATAGGCTAATAACACCTCAGTCGTCCATGTCTCCAGAGTCTATAAAGGAATAAAAATTCGGAAATAATAAAATAAATACAATATACCCAAGATTATTCCGTAAAATTAGTTTTAATTAGTTACGTCCGCGATTCGCGACAATACTATCCAAAAATTTCATCAATTACAAAATAGAATTAGAATTAAAATTTAATTAATAGTTAAGTGGACGTAAATCGTATATGCACCCAATAAGACAATTATGTTTCCACAATTACAATAAGGCAATAAGAGAAAATTTATACGGAAATTATAGTTAAAGCGGTCAGCCGTGTGAGTCTTTCAAATTCTGGTGAATGGTGTAGAGTATTGACATAATTAAACAACGCTCTGATCGTATTATGGTTTACTCCTTCAAATTTTGTTTTCGCGGGTTCCGCGCGAGGAACATTCCGTTCTGTTAAATAATTAATTTGTTATTACCTGCGCCTTTTTTTGGCTTAATCATTTTTCATCTCGTTTCCGAGAAATGATTTCTCAGGCATCCGGCGTAGTAGCACGCGTAGCTTGTTCAGTTTTTCACTATTTTAAAATTTTGTTTCAAACTAAGAGTTCAGAAAGTGTCAAAGATTTTGTTCTTTTGATTGCTATGAACAGGCAGGGAAGCTCATACAATCTGGTGTTAATTGGACATGCACATCAGAATATGCTTACCGCCAACCATTTTGAAACGTGAGGTCGAGCCGCAAAGGTTTTGTTTTAAAGCTGCCCTAACCTTCAACGTCGAATTCATGACTGCTTCGCCACGTAAATTCGCACGAGCCCTCCTTAATTGATCTTGGGTATTTGTTCAGCAATCGTGCTATTTATACAATATGCTACATAGAATAACAATATTTTGTTGTATGATAGTCCGTGCTGGTGCCAATCAAGACCAGCGTTTGCGGCCGGTGATCATCAATGTGAAGCTCTGAATATTCATTACACAAATTACCGGTCTCGGGCGTCTTAGTCTATTTCCCACCACTACTAACATAACGTTAAGGCCGTAGAAAAGATATTAGTTTTATTATTTATAATATAATTGAATTCATAATTTACATTATATATTCAAGTTCTTATTATTTGTTTTTACTGTAAATTGCTTTGGCAAAATTCATTGCCAATAATAAAAATGTTTCACACAAAATAGCATACTATGAAAAGTCACTTTGTATGGATGTATGTGATAAATGATAATGTTTTCTTCAACAATCAAAACCTTACATTTTAAATCTGAATTAATGTGTTTATGAAATTAATATTTACCATGAACCTATTGTTTAGATGGTTAGAAGGAGACCAGTAGTGATATTAGACAATTATATTAAAAGAAAAGGGAAAAGGAACCATGACAGACATTTTTAATCTAAGTGACCATAGATTAATATAAATCAAGATTATAAAATTATAGGTTTTTTTTATTTATTGCTTAGATGGGTGGACGAACTCACAGCCCACCTGGTGTTAAGTGGTTACTGGAGCCCGTAGACATCCACAACGTAAATGCGCCACCCTCCTTAAGATATAAGTTCTAAGGTCGAACGTATAGTTACAACGGCTGCCCCACCCTTCCAACCGACACGCATTACTGCTTCACGGCAGAAATAGGCAGGGTGGTGGTACCCACCTGCGCGGACTCACAAGAGGTCCTACCACCAATAAAAATGGTACCAGTAAAAAACCAGTAATGTATAAAGAGTGCTTAAGAACTATTGTTAAAATAAAATAAAATGAAAAATGCTTGTGATCAACGGTGGCCTATAGTGTTATTGGTTATATAGTATCTCGGTTCTTGGTTATTAATGTAATAAATGTGAAAGTTTGTATGTTTGTTAAGCAATCACGCAAAAATAGATAAACGGAATTAGATGAAATGTCGGACGAAGTCAGTCAGTCGCGATAAATACGAAAGTGTCACTGGTTCTTTTAAGTATCAACGGATTTACAAATCTATGAACACAAGAAAACATTGTCTTAGGAAAATGCAACATGTTACTATTCTTTTTAAAATATATTAATACGTGAAGCAAAAACTTTGTATCCCTTTTTACGAAAATTGCGCGGACGGAGGATTATGAAATTTCCCACACTTATAGAGAATATAGAGAAGAAGTGCACAGTGCTAATATTATTTTAAAATAATGCATAAAAGATACAGTAAATCAATAAAGAAAACATTACACACACTACATACCATGTATTTGACGCACACACGCATGCATACTATTTATTGTCAAACTTTTGTTCTTGACGTCTGTTGTCAAATTAAGATGAAATATTGTTTGTCTTTGTTAATATTTTTTATAGTGTAGTCTTGGCGAAATTTGTGATTATAGAAGTATAAAATACAGTCATAATAGTGAACAAACTTACAATTCCAATTAATTATAGTCGAATTTCGACTACTGCGGGACCTCTAGTTCTTTTTAAAGTACAAGTTTAATCGGGTTGAAACTACGGGGCACTTCTTTTGAGCATAAGAAATCTGTTTAAAACTCTAGAAGTGGTAAAGATTATATAATAAGCGGCTATAAAAAAAATTACCCTGCAAGATTGATATTCTTTGAGACGCTCTATATTTAATGAATTGTTTTCTTTTTGCAAAACCGGATTTTAGTTCCTGTTTTAATTAATTAACTTTTTCACAGCATGTACGGACGGTATGGAGGCAATAAAAGAATTAACTCTTCGCTCAGAATGAATTATCCTTTTGTATTGCCTTCGTACGGGGTTGAGAGCTCAGTAAAGTTTATTAAATTGTCTTGTTTTTAGCAACGAAGCAAAAAGGGTGGTGCTATAAGTTTAAAGCAATTGTCTGTTTCCCTGTATGTCTGACTGTAGTACTGAGATGGTTCTCGAGTAGTAAGTTTATTTCAATGTGTTTTTTTAAGCTCGATTTAATTTAAATGTTCCATAATTATATTTTATTTTTTATTGCCTTTGTAGGCAGACGAGCATACGTCCCACCTGATGGTGAGTGGTTACCGTCGCCCATGGACTTCAGTAATGCCAGGGGCAGAGCCAAGCCGTTGCCTACCGCAGATTATATTTCATAAAAGTCCTTGTATGTTTGATTGTTTGTTATCAGTTCGTTTTCTCGTTGTGGTTCATTCGCTCCCCAACCCCTCCTCCCCCAAAAACAATTTCAAAAGTTTTGGATATACATTTCATTAAACAGGTCTCTTTTTTTTTAATATCGTTATTCGAGATATTATTCGTTAATATCGTTATTCGAGATATTATCTCTATATATTATCTTATCTTATGTTAACATTAATACTGTTTAACATTAACACTGTTAAACATTAATAAATGTTAAACTAATAAATAAAAAAAAGGTTCTAAGAAAATGTAATTAGAAAAACACAAGATCTCTTTTACTCTTAAAACTTCAGCTTTAATGTTCATCATTTACATTTAATATTGAGAATAGCGTTTCGCTTTGCACGCATCCGGTCGCTGTGAAATCTGAAAACTTCCAGTTCGGATTTTATTTATTTAACATTACATTTGAGGGAAAAATGTCTGGAGAAAATATTATTGATTTGTGAAAGAAGAGTGCATTGTTAATCCTATACTGTTACTTTTCAGAGTCACTTTTTCCATTGAGCATTGTTGGGATTCTCACATAAATTAGATTTATACAATATTTTTTAATCTTTCTTACGTTGAACTTGATTTACGGAAATAAATTTTATCATATTAAGCTGATTCAAGTTATTTTTAATGTAACGTCGACCTAGAAAATACAGATTGTTCACCATGTGCCAAAGAGATATCATAGTGACAGTGGTTATTTGGTTATATAGTTTGCGCACTTAATACAAATTTGTATGAATACTATTAATACGCTTACTAACTGGTATTGACTAATGATAGGGCGTCTAGTGAGTCCGCACTCGTGGCAACCTGCCTATTCCTACCCTTAAACAGTAATGCATTTCGGTTTGAAAGCGGGGCAAACATTATACTGTAAAAATTGAGACATAGAACTCATGTTTTAAGGTGTGTGGTGGCATTTAAGCTGTTGATGTGTATGGGATCCGGTAACCACTTCACACCAAGCTGGCTTGTCTACCCATCTAAGCCAAAAAAAAAACATAAAAAAAAAACAAATTTACATCTTCTGATATATGGCCATTTTTACTACGGATCATATTACGGTCGGTACCTTGCCTAAAACAAAATTTAAGGGTTGGCAGAAGAATAATGTGTTTACTATGTACCCTTTATTCCGAAACTATTTAATTGAGAATATTAGTCGAATCGATTATTCTTATATCAAACACGATGGTGGGCAACGACTTATAGATAGGTAAAATATGTCATGGCCCAATCCAATAGATAATGGCGAATGTAGTTATGTACTACCAGTTACGCCGAAAGCTTCTCTGGTTATCTACGTAATAAAAAAAAACATTTCAAACTTTATTAATAGTAATAATACACGATACCGTACGAATTGTTTGAGTCAGGAGTTAGACGATTCAAATTCTCCTAGTTCAATCGCGACACAAAATACATTGAACAATCATATCAAATTAACACAATTAAATTCAGGAGTGCGCCAAATTCATGTTGATCCTAAATTAATTATCGACATCAGTGACATTGTTGTATTAATTATATCCATTATTTAGATGCTAATTTAGTTTGGAGCAAATATGAGTTAAACATATGATACAATACATTGTTATAGTCAAGTGTGAATAAAAAATAAAGATTAAAATTATATTTGAAAAGATTTAATGAATGTCTATAATTTATGTGAATTTATTTATGAATTAAAATGAACTAGTACTGACTTTTAAAAAACGCTGTTGCATTAAATTTACATGTGTTCTAGACGTGATTAAATTACATATTTTGCATAAATAGAACATAGTCATATTTATAAATGAAGAAATCAATTTAATACCACGCTTCAGGGTAATGTTTTACTGTAAATAAATTTAATAAGAAATTAATTAACGAATAAAAAACATAAAAATTAAATTAAAATTGCGAACGGAAAAAAGAAAGGAAGTCATTTAAGAATGGGATGATTTTTCGTGTCAATATTCTCAGAGTAAAATGGTTTTAATATTCGGATATAGGAGATTTTTAACGGAACCCTAAAATCAATGAGAATTGTGTATTTACACTTAACTAGAGGTCCCGCAGTAGTCGAAATTCGACTATAATTAATTGGAATTGTAAGTTTGTACACTATTATGATTGTATTTTATACTTCTATAATCACAAATTTCAATATCAAAAAATATTAATAATGACAAACAATATTTAATCTATTCTCAATTTGACCACAGACGTCAAGAACAAAAGTTTGACAATAAATAATATGCATGCATGCGTGCGTCAAATACATGGTATGTAGTGTGTGTAATGTTTTCTTTATTGATTTAATGTATCTTTTACGCATTATTTTAAAAACATATTGGCATTGTGCTCTTCTTCTCTATATTCTCTATAAGTGTGGAAAATTTCATACTCCTCCGTCCGCGCAATTTTGGTAAAAAGGGATACAAAGTTTTTGCTTCACGTATTATTATTTACACTTAATTACGACACGATACTCGTATACTCAGATGCCAGAGATCTCATCGGACAGAGATAGACTTTAGATATGATTATCGAATCATGGTTATTGGTAATAATTGAAAATATCTTAGAACTTTATAAAACTTCAGTTGTTTCAATGTATGTTGAAGAATGATTTTCTTTGCCGGTCGTTATTTCACTGGTTGTACTCCGACTTATTTGATTGCGTGGTCGGGGTTGGCGCCGGTTGAGACATAGCCCGGGTTTATTGCTCTACTTAAATAACTCCCTCTTTGGTCACGAATACCACACAACTCATTATTACCTTTTGATTCGACCTTACAAACAGAACAAAAATATGTCACCAAAACAAATGGAATACATTTTGTTTTGCCAATAACAAAAGAAAATAAACAACAAAATGTGTTTTGTTTGTCGGATTATATATGCTCACTGATTCTGTTTAAAGAGCTTTTTCGCATGGTAATAATTTTCATTTTCGCTTTCAATATCGAGTAAGTAACTTTTAAAGCATAAATTAACAAAAAAACTAAGTATTTCTTGTTATGTTCTCAAGAATTCTTGTTAGACTATTCTGAACACTTATTCATAAACATATTTTTAGTAACTTTTATTTTTTTGAAGGGAGCCTGTTAAAGCTTAACAAAGGCATGACCGGTCTGTCAATAGCATCAGTACAGGTGTCACCTTCAGAAACATGAGATACGAATCACACAATAGATATATTTTCTACAACAAAAATTAATGAACACGTACCACTGATTTTTGTTAAATACATATTCATTCTATTGTATGAAAAGTGTATATTTGTTAAATGAATTTAATAAATCGCGTACACGTGAGAAGGAATTAAGAATTTTAGAATACTTGTATTATTTCCGTTCCCTGTTGTGTTATTAAAATTCATTAAAGACGTTTTTCATGTAAATAGAATAAATAATAAAATTCTGATCACGTTTTTGTTTTAAAGCTGAGGGAGGCGAAACTTAAGGCGTGAGGTGTCATTTTAGATGAAAGGCCTCGAGATGATGGTTCGCCCAACGTCGACGGGCCAACGTACCGGAAAATAGCCTGCTCCGTAGCGATACTACGTTCTCTTAGACGCTCTGACTTAAACATACAATTGCCTGTTCTATTTAAATCGGATGTATAATAGACGAGAAACGAGTTGAATGCGGATTTTTTTTAGCCTTAAATTGCTTAGTTTGCCTTCGACTACTGGTTCGGAGAAAAAAAAACAATTTTTTTGTTTCTATATATTCATGTTTGGTTGCGCTGGTTTAGAACTGTTAGTTTTTGGTTTCTGAAGATAGCAACATTTAATTTGGTTTTGTAAATCCTGTCCCATCCCTCTCTCGCACATTACCTAGCGACGCGTGCGAGCGAGATCGCGTGGCGACATCGGCTCAAGAAGAAAATGTAATGGCTGTACTAAATAAGTGAAATTGTTGGTGTTTCTCATCGCCTATCGGTACGAGCCTACAGTAAGGACTATATAAGGTACTGTGCATCCTTCCTTTACCGCATAACTGCCGCTTGATCTCGTTTCTGTCCGCAGTCTGTGTCCTACAATTTGTAACGACCAAATTTAAAAAAAATTACAATATTTCGTAGGTTTTGCTTATTTCGCGTCTGCAATGTTCACCATCATCGTAATTGATTAGATACATATAATCAAGAAATACCTTCCACTGTATATTTTTGAGTTGCTACAACTTCTTTGTTTTCTGTTGGAACGAAGTTCCTTATTGATGAACTCCGCCCATTGACACAAATCGTTAGAGTCGAGTAAAGAATATACAAAGTATTATTAGTTATCTACAATTGGTTAAAAATGCGACAAACACTATATCAACACTTTTTCAATAAAAAAGTTTAATTTGTAAAGACTCATTAGTGTTAAACATTTTATTATGTCAGTAAATATGTGGATAAATTAGGAAAGTAGTTATTTTTGTTCATGGTTACTTGTTTAAGATTATCAATTTCTATAAGTTTCAGTAAATTACGTGAGCGATCTTGAAAAGATAACCAGGGCATAAATTTTGAAGGATCCATCATAGATTATGTAGTAAATGTGGAAGTTTCGGATTTTATCTTCAATAATTTGTCTTCGGAGATAGATCCTCGCATCTAACGAGGTAACATCGTGTGACGTCTCACCGTGACGACTGACTATAATTCATTCCGGCTGCCTGTCGACAATTCCATATAAACGGAGAGTTTACCTGCACACCCGAAATTCCAGTTCGCACAGCGACGATTAAGTACCTTTTGTCGTTATTACGCCGGGGTCACGCTTCCTCTGAAGCGGGTCAAACCGTTTCTCTCATCTTTTTTCATTCTCTGAGTTTTAGTACATACAGAAAAATATAACATTTTTTTTGAAAATCTTAATTTTGCTGCCATTGATTGACAATGTAATTTAGAATATAAACAAAGAAATTCGTTGAAAATTCTATGTTTTCTCGATAATACCCTTATCTGCCATTATTTAATTCGTATTTAAACTCGCCAGGGGCATTTGGTGTTCATCTGAACATTACTAATAAGTGATCTTGAGACTAGTATTGATAACATTAGTTATGACAGCTATACACCACCATAGTTTAATAAACTTAAACTTAAAAAACTTATACTCAATATAATAATACAAATTCAATAACAACAAATGAGTATTAAAACTAACTTTTCTACATACATCTGACACGATCTAGATTCGACCGTGAAATTATGAAAATAAGTGTTGTTTCACTTTACTTATTGCGATGAACGCAGGAACTATGCCCCTTTGATGTGTCTATCTATTTTTTTGTGCCTGTCTTTTCCCGCTTTTGTCGAATAAATGGACAACGGTAAAGGACGACAAAGGTCGATATTGCATTTATTTGAAGCCCGATGTGAACAGACCGTGCTAATAGCTAAACTGGGCTTGTATTGATCCGAACTTATTTTAGTAGAAGCGAGCCAGACTGTTGAAGCATGTTTTCGCTAAAAGCTTATACTAAAATTGTACCTCTAGTATGAATGCTAATAATATCTACAATTTGGTGAAAATGTTTATTTGATAGAAAAGGTTTCGATATGATTAAATATAAATTATTTTGTTTTTCAAGAGTGTCTAATAAAATAAAAAAGTCAGTGAGAAACATATTCCACGTTTGGATGACAGAATAAATAAATAAACAATAACATTTAAATACGCATAAAATCCCATCGGAGTATTTTGTGTTTACTTATTACAAAACGAATATGATACACACGATATTCACACGGACGATAATAATGTGAAGTGGTACATATCCACAGTTGAAACAACCATAAATTCTGGATTAATATCGGAGAGTAGTGGAGTCAGGTGATACAAGTTTGTTGAATACAGACTATTTCAGATATGAAACACGAGCTTGTAGATCTATAAGAATATATGTATGAGAGCTTTAAACATAAATAATACTGTGTGTATCATCAAGTGTTCCATCTTATGGTTTCCGCCTCAACGTAACTCTTGAATGCCAAAGCTAACAGTATTTAAAAGAAAATTACGATATAATACAATAGCATAAAGCATTGAAATCCCTTCTATTAAGAAAAAAAACCGAAGTTTTAAAACCATTTACACGACGAGTAGATTTCAAGTTTTTAAAAGTGAATGTTGTGAATATTTAAGCAACTTTTCAAATAATATTTTGAAGATAAAAGCGAAAACTCCTCATCGTCTGATTTGAATTTAAAATACTTTTTGCGAACAATGAGATGCCCATCATTCTCCCGCGACGCCTCTGTGTTTGAGTCTATCCATCATTGAGCTATCAAAATCTCTCTCAGAATCATTCGCTTTTATTTTATAATTATTATACTCTCGCACCTGTCTTCTTTGTAAAGAGGCCTATTAATATTTTATTCTTTGTATATGGCTTTTAATTATCATTTTAATATTATACGCGTAAGTGAACAATCTTAAAAAATATTGCGACTGTTGATTTATAAAGTAATTTCTTAAATTTAGTAAAAATATGAAATATTTTCAGTCACAAATTTGAGCAGATTTTTAGAGTGTGATATACTGTGGAAATAATCCGCCATAAATCTCGGTAAGGCAAGGGTTCCTGCGGAAAACTACCTTACGTTTAACATTTTTATCTATTCCTTTAGCTTTTTGGTTTCAAACATAATTTTCTCGCATCTTCAACAGACAGATTTATGGGCGGAAAAAAATTATCTTTGTAATTTATCGTCACTGATGCACTGACGTGACTTTCAGATTTGCGATTGAGTACAGTTCGTCTTTCCCTACGTCTCTTGCTAGGGCCAGTGTTAGCAGCACTCCCGGTTTGAGCCCGGTGAGCTCACCTACACGTCAAGGAGAAGGTAAAATAGCCTCTCAAGGCTCTCAGCATAGGTAGGAAAAAAAAAGAAAAAAAAATCTTACGTCTCAGTATTTTCTCCGAGATTATTTCGATCGCCACATTATTCTAAAATTTGGTAGTTGTATGAAGTAAACTAATACATGAATGAATCTTGATGGTAGGGCGTATTGTGCGCTCGCACAGGTTGATACCGTCCTGTCTATTTCTGCTCCAGCTAATGTTGAAGAATTTGAAGAATTGGTGGGTCGTTCATTCCGGGACTGCATTGGTGATTTTTGAAGTGAAACTCCTTTGCACGCATGAGGGTAATTTTTTTACGGATGAAAAGCGATAATAATACTATTAGTGACACGAAAATACATGCTTCACTTTATCGGTACTGGTTTTTTATTTAAGTATTAAATGTCAGCATTGAATTTGTACGCATTTTTTTTGATAAAAGCTGTTTTAATTATAGTAACTGTTGTAGCGTTTAATGTAATTTGTATAAATAAATAAACCATATAGGATAAAATGTATGTTAGTTTTTTACTTTTTCGTCTGGATATACGTAACCAGGCGGTCTGATCAAGTGCCGACCACGCCCCCGATGTTGTTTTTTTTTTTATTGCCCTTGTAGGCAAACGAGCATACGGCCCACCTGATGGTGAGTGGTTACCGTCGCCCATGGACTTCAGCAATGCCAGGGGCAGAGCCAAGCCGCTGCCAACCGTTGAGTACTCTCCACAAGCCTCTTTGAAAAAGGACAAGTCATAGCGCTCGGGCAACACCGTGGAGCTCATTCCAAAGCCGGATGGTACGTGGCAAAAAAGATCTCTGGAAACGCACTGTGGATGAACGCAGTGGCTCCAGGTAGTATGGATGAACTCTACTCCGGTTGTGCAATAGTAAAAACGAGATGATGGAATCATCTCAAATAATTCCTCAGAGCACTCCCCATGGAACATGCGATACAAAATGCAGAGAGAAGCGAAGTCCCTCCGCAGACCCAGAGGATCCAAACGATCCGTGAGAACGGGATTATCGACAACCCGAACGGCCCTCTTCTGTATGGAGTCAAATAGAAGTAGGTGGTCCCAGAGGTGGGAACTGACTGCTTGACTTCGAGGATCGGTCGAGAACGGTGTATTCAACATGGCATCGACGCGTCGTCGATGTCGAAGTTTTCATCGCTAACGTCGCGACGTCGCTAGATACCAATGCACCGGATGTCTTATCCTTTACGCCACGACGACTTAGCTAGTACATGTATGTGGGATGGTATGGCGAAATCTAGTGGGTATTTACGAATATATTATGTGTATAATCTATGGGTATTTAGTATAACAACAAAATCTTTTATTCTTTAAAAAAAATACTACATACACATTGGTAACATCGTTATGTCAATCTTATATCTGTCATTTATATTTTCTTCTTTTAAAATAAAACTAGTGTGCCAGTGTGAATTAACCAAAAAGTACCGATATCCCACTTATATACAGTGTGTAAACAGTGCGTTAAATTTATAAATAAACCTTAGGAATTTGTAACATTTACAAATAGCATACGACATTTTAATTTTCCACTCGTCATTTGAGAATATAATATACTCTTTTTTATAAAATATAAAATAAAAATATTTCTTAAATTCTCTTTTCTAAATTTGAATTTTATAAATATAATTAATTATTTCTAACATTGAAAAAAACACGTGGCGTTTTAATTTACATTAAAAAAAAATATTGGATTTTTATAATAATTATTCTAAAATTATTTTGTATAAATTTAAATTAAGGTTGTTTTTTTTTTCTATTTACAAAAAATCCCGAGGAATTTTAATTTAATATTCATCATCTAAGACTTTACTATGATTATAAATATAAAAATTAGTTTGCCAAAGAACATTCACTTCTGACATGTCATTGTGTACTTTGACGGACGCACTTTTTTAATTTCAAATCAACCTAGATTGGCATTGCAAATACATTTCAATAATAACCACATTTATCTACGGACTGGCAGAGCGATTAGCTGATAGCCGAATATCTATATATTAATACGTGAAGCAAAAACTTTGTACCCTTTTTTACGAAAATTGCACGGACGGAGGAGTATGAAATTTCCCACACTTATAGAGAATATAGTGAAGGAGTGCAGAATGCTAATATACTTTTTTATTATGCATTAATAATACATTAAATCAACAAAAAAAACTTCACACACACTACCATGTATTTGACACACACATATGTATATTCTATGTTATTGTCTTACTTTTGTTGCTTATAGTCTGTGGTCAAATTGAGAATAGGTTAATCTATATATTAATACGTGAAGTAAAAACTTTGTATCCCTTTTTACGAAAATTGCGCGGACGGAGGAGTATGAAATTTTACACACTTATAGAGAATATAGAGAAGAAGTGCACAATGCTAATATTTTTTTTAAATAATGCATAAAAGATACATTAAATCAATAAAGAAAACATAGCACACACTACATACCATGTATTTGACGCACACACGCATGCATACTATTTATTGTCAAACTTTTGTTCTTGACGTCTGTTGTCAAATTGAGAATACATTAAATATTGTTTGTCTTTGTTAATATTTTTTATAGTGCAGTCTTGGCGAAATTTGTGATTATAGAAGTATTAAATACAATCTTAATAGTGTACAAACTTACAATTCCAATTAATTATAGTCGAATTTCGACTACTGCGGGACCTCTAGTATTGTTTATTTGTCTATAGTGTACTCTTGACGAAATCTGTGATTATATATGTATAATAGTTTTTGACAATAGAACCATAATAATGTTCAAACTTATAATTACAATTAATTGTAGTCGAATTTCGACTACTGCGGGACCACTAGTAAACTCAAATCTATGAGTGTAATTAAATTTCATGAATCATTCGCATCTCGTCTCTGATTTATACATCGTGCACCTATCTGTAATGTACTCTTTCAAAGACCTTTTTCGATTTCTTTACCTAATTCCTTAATGGTGCTGTTACTGAAGTCGAGAGGGAGGGGAGGAACCTGGTTCGACTGTGGCTGTTACCTGTTTGTTACAACGGAGGCTGCGTTAGCCTAACTACTGCCATAAATTGTAGAAGTGGCGAAGCGTTTTCTAGGTTTTTCGTGAAAAGTCTTTAGAGAGCACTCAAGGGAACAGTTCAAGCGAAGATTTCTTGTGTGAATTAAGTCAGTTGTCCGCATATACAAGTCGAGCGGACGGTGTAGTGAAATAATAAAACAGAAAATGGTTTTAGTTAAAAATATAACTAAAAGCTTATATAATAGCTGTAAGATTTTTTCCACATTAACCATATTATTATGTCTAACATTAGAATTTTTATTACAAAACATTAAAAAAAGTACAATAAAAACTTGTTACATTTGGTATTATTATTTTATATATATTATATGTATGTAGCTGGGCGCGGTTAACTTAGTATTACCGCGGAGATCGGCGTCGTTGGTCGTCGACTATCGCTTCGACGACCCGTCAGTTGGGCGTCCTCGGGGTAGAGCCGCGAGTTTGGTTGTAGTGTTGACCGCGGGAACCCCCCCTACTCTGACCGGGTTCTGTCCCTGGACGGAGATCGGACGTCGGGTGTAAGAGTGCAGGTGAGTCGTTTAGTGCGGTAGGGCCCTAAAATATCCTTGGGCCCGCAGCCTGCTCCCAACATCTGCAGATCGTCAAGTCCCTCATACCCCGCGCGTCTCCTAGGGGCGGGGACCTCGTAGGAGGTACGGCCCCCAACCCGAAAAAAAAAGGTCCACTTAGTATTCAGTGTCTAGCGCAAATTGCGAGGGCTCACTAAAAGTATCGGGAATAGAATATTTCCACTGTTCCTGTCATATTAAAATCTTTTTAATTGACAACTTCTTGGTTTTAAAAATCGAATACCATTTATTTATTTAAAAAAAGATTCTCGGTCTTGTCATGAGGTTTTGTCAAACTTGTTTAGTCGTTGAGAAAATGGAATTGACTCGAGAAAATTCAAGAGCGATTATTTATTATAACTTTCGAAGTGGTTTAACACAAAAACAGTGTGTTGACCGGATGATTTCTGCATTTGGTGATGAAGCCCCATCCAAAACCACAATTTATCGCTGGTTTGCTGAGTTTCAACGTGGACGTGTCAAGCTCAGTGATGATCCCCGTCAAGGTCGTCCAAAAACTGCAGTCACCCAAGAAAACGTTGATGCTGTGCGTAAGCTGATTGAGGAAGATCGACATGTGACATACCGCGAAATTCAGGCAACTTTAGACATTGGCATGAGTCAAATACAAATAATCTTGCATGAACAATTAGGTGTATAAAAAAGTTGTTTTCCCGATGGATACCGCATTCGCTCTGTGAAGAGCAAAAAGCGGCTCGCGTTACTTGGTGCGTCAGAACTCTCGAAAGATTCCACGCAGGATCCTCAAATGCTGTATACAACATTGTATCAGGTGACGAATCCTGGATATACGCGTACGAACCCGAAACAAAAAACCAGTCACGAGTTTGGGTGTTCGAAAATGAGTTAAAGCCAACAAAAATTGTTCGTTCACGGAGTGTTGCAAAAAAAATGGTGGCCACGTTTGTCTCCAAAACCGGCCATGTTACGACTATTCCTCTTGAGGGACAAAGAACGGTTAATGCAGAATGGTATGCTAGCATTTGTTTGCCACAGGTCGTTTCTGAACTCCGTAAAGAGAACTGCAACCGCCGCATCATCCTCCATCACGACAATGCGAGTTCTCACACCACGCACAGAACAAAAGAGTTTTTAGAGCAAGAAAACATAGAATTATTAGACCATCCGCCGTACAGGCCCCGCCGACCTACAGGCCCTATTGATTTCTATACTTTCCCTAAAAATACAAGGAAACTACACAATAAATTGCGTGGACAGAGATTTTCATCACCTGAAGAAGCTGTGGACGCCTACAAAACGGCCATTTTGGAGACCCAACTTCCGAATGGAATGGTTGCTTCAATGATTGGTTCCATCGTATGGAAAAATGTGTCAAATTTCGCGGAGAATACTTCGAAAAGCAATAAATACATTTTTAAATAGTAATGTTGTGTCACTTCGTTAATTCCCCGAAATTTTCAGTGCTACGGTTATCATTATCCACAATATGAAATGCAGGCCAAGGCTACATGGGGGTCAAAATCCTACGGCAACTTGCTTATACCCATAATACAATGAACAAACACATCGACATCATATTTAAAGTTGCAGCATTGAAGTTGTGTTGAACCCTCGGACAACTTAAAATTAAGTGGAATTCGTCTACCAATAGGTACAAATCGATTAAAAACCGTTTCAGCGTTCAATAAAAAGAAATGACTAATTTTAATGTAAACACTAACGTCTGAACGACTAAATCTAGGTGTATTGCCTGAAGACAAGGAGTTTATAACAAAACCGAGGCCAGCAAATTGCGGACTCAGTGCAACCAGCTCGCTTGGCTCCGGGGAAATTAAAGCAGTTTATTTAGAGACAACAGGACATATGCTAAGGGTAAATTAGATGCATTGATGGTGCACGTATATTTAAATAATTTAGAGTTTAAATACACTGGATTTATTTGATTTCAGACAATAGTAGCTAGATTACTGAATATGCTATTAAATTTTTAAGTTAAATAGTCTCTATATATAAAAATGAATTGCTGTTAGTTAGTCTCGATAAAACTCGAGAACGGCTGGACCGATTTGGCTAATTTTGGTCTTGAATTATCTTTGTGGAAGTCCAGAGAAGGTTTGAGGTAGATAAATATGAAAATGCTCGGAATTAAATAAAAATAACAATTTTGTTTTTCCTTTGATGTGTCCCCCGTCGGACGGATTCCTTTTGTTTGTTTTAAGTTTATTTTGTACAAAAGTTTAGGTCTTTTATTTATCGATTGAGGCACTACGAAGTCTGCCGGGTCAGCTAGTATAATTTTTTTTCATCCAGTTATTTTTTGTAACTTGAAAATACAAGCACAAATATATCTTACATAATAGGCTATTATTCTGTGTCATAACACAGCTAAGCTACGTTAGCGTCATTCAGGTTTGTGTGTTCTTTAATCACGATTAAAGTTCTTTAGCAATTACTAAACTCAATGTAGGCAATCCGTTCGTCTATTCAGAGAGTAAAATAAAAACGCATTTTTAGTTGTTCATGAATAAATAACTTCGACTTTAACATATCATGTTTTCCTATTACTTTCGTATTCAATTCAACTCACATTACCTTTTACAATATAAGTTTCCTTATTTTGTTTGGAGTAACGGAACTATTGTTTTGAACTATTGGAACTATTGTTTTCCATAAGACGAATTTCAGTCCTTTTGAACTATGGTAAAAGAGAATGATGGATAAAACAAAATCAGCTTTTGAACGCGGCTAACGATCAAGCAGCAAACATCGCACACGGTCCGCGGATTGTCGCGCGACATTTTCCCGTAACGCCATCCGATTATCATCGACAAGGAAAAATAAATATTTATGAGCATTCTCGCAATCTCGAAACTTTTTCTATTAATTCCCTAGTTTGTTTGCAACTTTTCTTCAACTGAAACAAAAGTAACATGTTTTTGGAGACAGAGAACAGCAAAAAATACTTAAGCCGTGACGCGAATTAAAAACCGGGAAATGTAACTATTGTTTTTTTACAGGTTATCGAACTCTTGTGCCTACGTTATATAAGCGTGAGTTCGACTCGATCTGCTTCAATTTACGGACCTAGAAGTATGTGGGTTCTTATATAGACAAAGTTTAACAAAATTCATAAATCAAGGTTTTATTTTTTTATTGGGTAGATAAGTGAACGAGATCAAAGACACCGTGAAACCACCACCCATCTTGATACTTGAGGTCGTCGTCTCAATTGAACTATATAACGAATGTCCAACTCCTCAGACTTGAACGTAATGCATTTGTTTCATGTGTTCCGAAATAGACAGTACGGTCTCTTAAGACTTTAATCCTTTAATAATATCATCACACGAAGCCCATATGAATAATTTTATCGTAATATATCTTTAAATATTGTTACGCGCTGGGGTTCGGGATAAACAAAATAAAATAAAAAATCACCGAAGTATTAATTAAAAAATGTATTCAACTTAAAAACACTCAACAAATAGCTTTAAAAGTACTCTCAATTTGCTTCCTCTTTCCGCTTCACTTCAGGTGATCCGTTCGGCTGTTTCGCTTCAGTAGTCGCGATTTACTCGACTGAGCTGGCGTGTCATCTCCTGCAAGCGCTTTTAAGCCGATACCGACATCTCGTAGAATTATGCGAGAATATTCCACACCATTTCGAGTATTTGTGCTTCGGCGCTATCTGAAAATCAGATGGCGGTTGTACTCTAGCGTTCTAGGTGCTAGCAGATCCTTCGATATTCGTTCGACTATTCGGCGATAGATGGCGTTACTCTTCCCGGCGTAACAATATTAATAACCGTTTTTAGTACAATTCAAAATTTTATCTTCAAAATACATAATTAAATTAATATTGTATTTGTGATTTACATTCCTTTATTTGCGTCCACGAGTTTTCCTGCTCCATCAATTATATAAACAATTCTC
>NW_021011774.1:0-28168 GCF_003987935.1 Bombyx mandarina | reverse complement strand
CCCTTCGGAACAAGGTGACACTTTACAAAACTTGCATAAGGCCCGTCATGACTTACGCGAGTGTGGTGTTCGCTCACGCGGCCCGCACACACATAGACACCCTTCAATCTCTACAATCCCGCTTTTGCAGGTTAGCCGTCGGAGCTCCGTGGTTCGTGAGGAACGTTGACCTACACAACGACCTGGGCCTCGAATCTATCCAGAAATACATGAAGTCAGCGTCGGAACGGTACTTCGATAAGGCTATGCGTCATGATAATCGCCTTATCGTAGCCGCCGCTGACTACTCCCCGAATCCTGATCACGCAGGAGCCAGTCACCGTCGACGCCCTAGACACGTCGTTACGGATCCATCAGATCCAATAACCTTTGCATTAGACGCCTTTAGCTCTAACACTAGGAGCAGGCTTAGGGACCTCGGTAACCGTACTCGTCGAACTCGACAAAGAGCTCGCCGTGCAATCTAACCCATGAATCAGCTCGCTGAGTTTCTCGCCGGATCTTCTCAGCGGGTCGCGATTCCGATCCGGTAGTAGATTCATTCGCGAAGCAGCTGCTCTTGAGCTGTCAGGTCTCCTTCGGAGGCGCTCGGGTAGCTATTAGCAATTCCCACCCCTCCTGGCTGAGCCTTTGCTCGCCCACCTGTCCTGGTGAAACTGGAAAGACCTCCGGGCCACCAGTAATCTTTCAATAATAATAAATAAAAAAAAACTGTTGGATTGACAAGCAAGAGTAACTACATATTTGCAAACCTTCTCCAGTGACTGCATTAAGTGACTTTGATAAAAGTGGGAAAACAAATTGTGACATCGGCTTACTCTAATGGTCAATGGACTCGATTTTGGCGTGCCTTCTAAGCCTTTTAAATAAAATTAGGTATGGCTAAAACACTGCTATTCTGGCGCAACTGTCAAAATCAAATCTTAATCTAAAATTAATCTGAGGTTTGAAATTTAAAATAAAATAAAAACCAATGCAATTCAGTTTTTTAGGCCAAATTGCTATTCTGAGGTTGGGAATTTTACGTCATATCAGGTAATTTTAGCCAAAATGAAATATTTATATAATAAACTAAATAAGTCTAGGCACCTCCTAAGCTCTGTTTTATTAATTCACTTTGATGGATGCGCCATAGTAACATTCGTTTTATGCCAATCTAAAAATATGATTAATATTTAGGATTTTTAGATTTTCACTAGTAAGGAGGTGGGCCGGCAGAATTGAATCCAACAATCTGTTTTTTTTTTTATTGCTTAGATGTGTGGACGAGCTCACAGCCCACTTGGTGTTAAGTGGTTACTGGAGCCCATAGACATCTACATCGTAAATGCGCCACCCACCTTGAGATATAAGTTCTAAGGTCTCAGTATAGTTACAACGGCTGCCCCACCCTTCAAACCGAAACGCATTACTGCTTCACGGCATAAATAAGCGGGGTGGTGGTACCTACCCGTGCGGACTCACAAGAGGTCCTACCACCAGTTTTTTTGTTTATGCTGCGATTTCTCCAAATCTTCTCCAATCGCTTCACGGCTGATTNCCAACAATCTTGTTTTTTTTTTATTGCTTAGATGTGTGGACGAGCTCACAGCCCACTTGGTGTTAAGTGGTTACTGGAGCCCATAGACATCTACATCGTAAATGCGCCACCCACCTTGAGATATAAGTTCTAAGGTCTCAGTATAGTTACAACGGCTGCCCCACCCTTCAAACCGAAACGCATTACTGCTTCACGGCAGAAATAGGCGGGGTGGTGGTACCCACCCGCGCGGACTCACAAGAGGTCCTACCACCAGTAGTTACGCAAATTATAATTTTGCGGATTTCATTTATTACACGATGTTATTCCTTCACTGTGGAAGTCAATCGTGAACATTTGTTAAGTACGTATTTCATTAGAAAAATTGTAACCCCCCGGCGGGATTCGAACACCGGTGCATTGCTAGACACGAATGCACCGGACGTCTTATCCTTTAGGCCACGACGACTTCAAACATTAGTCGACAGCTAATGTTTTGAGTCGAGTAAAGGAGAGGATTGACTGGTTTAAATTTTCTATTACATCTATGCGCTAAATACTTTTAAATCTTGGTTACAAATATAAAGTGGCTCTCGATGGACGCAAATAATTGATGGAAACGAGAGACATCGTTTACGCGCGGCTACAGTTTCTTTAGATGAGACTTGGGTGAACCAGAATGATAAACCAGTTCACGGTTGTAAACGTTTTTGGGCCGATAAAGAAGGTGAAGGCGGCTTGAACAACGAAATTGGAAAGGGGAGCAGACTTGAGTTTCATTGAGATGAGTTTTAAACAAGAGTTCCTAAAAAGGTATATTGAAAGATGTTTTTATGTTCTCAGAAGATACATTAGCGTATTAAATTAAGTTTATAGTTTATACAACATTATTTATACGAAATAATTTTTTTCAGATGCATCAACATCAGTCGGACAAAACCTACAATTTGGTTCAATTGGCTTTGGAGCATGGATATGAAGTGATCCGCTAGCCGCTCTGCCACTGCCAGCACAATCCAATGGAGTTAGTTTGGACCCAAGTAAAAGATGAAGTCGCTACAAAAACAGCACTTTTAAAATCGCTGATGTCGAGAACTTACTGCATGAAGCCATTTCTAATGTATCTAAGACTGAAAAAAATGTTTCTCTAATTCAAGACGAAGACTTGAGGAAGGCATATTTATGTGAAGAACTTATCATTCATGTGGATGACGATGATGATGATGACTCCGATGATTAATTAAATTTAGCTTCATATAATTTTAAGTATATTTGTTATTAAGTTAATTGCCTCTCTTTTTTTTCTGGCCGGGGCCGATCCTCCTACGATGTACACCTACCTCCTACCCTCCCGCGCCTAGGGGGCGCGCGGGGTGTGTCGGACTGGTCCGCGACTGCGAGACCGCGGGCCCAAGGATGTTTACAGGGCCCTACCCACTAAACGACTCCCCTGCACTCTTTGCCCAAGCGTCCGATCCCCTCCGAGGTCAGAACCCGGATGAGGTAAGGGGGCTACCGCGATCAAACTACAACCAGACGGCGCAGCTCACCCCAAGGACGCCCGGCCGATGGAGCTCTGAAACGTCAGCCGTCTCGGTACAGCAGCCCGTCAGGCCGCCCAGACGGTGCCGCTGGTGTCCCGGAATACCCCGTTGGACCAGAACCAGCCTGCCGGGTCGGGACACGATACACCGCCAACCGGTTGCTCTTTCGTATCTCCTCGGCAGTGCGCTAGAGTGCTGGTAGCGCGCCGCGCGGCCTCTACCCCCTCAGGTCGCCCCTTGACCTTCACCGGGGGGAAGCCACCACCTACAGGGGCCGGGATGTACAGGCGTATTCCCTCCTTCGGCCCCCGGCTCGACGGCGACGGATCGATACGGAAAAGGAAGAGCTCTCCTTCTCTCGTTCCGCCGCCTCCTTCTGCGAGATGGTGGACTCGCAGAAGTCGAGCATCACCTTCCAGGACGAAGTCCTCTCCTATGACCGCGACGAGGGCGGTGCGTTGCTCGTCGAATCCAGAGCAACGCGCCAATATGTGTTCCGCTGTATCATCCTCGTCACGGTTTGCGCAATGGTGGCGCTGCGCCGTCGGTTCCCTTCCGGCTATCTTGAATAGGTACCGGCCAAAACAACCATGGCCGGTTAGCCTCTGGGTCAGCCGGAAGATGAGACGTCCGCGGTCGCGGCCTACCCAATCCGCGAGAACCGGGCGGACAGCCTCGACGGTATGGAGGCTGGTCAACGACAAGACCACGCCTCCAGCACGGACCGCCGAGATTGGACCCTCCGCGCTCTAAATACACCTTCGCCAGGGCGCCCTTCCCCCCTAGAGCGAAGTTCGCTACGCAACCTGTAGTCGGCAGCGAGCTCCTCCGATTAAGTTAATTGCCTAGTGTAAGATTTTTATTTATTACTTTATTTTAATCTTTCATCTACAAAAAAACATTTAAATTATTATATAGGTATATAACTACGTTCCTTCTTTAAGCTTTTTGATCACTAATGTATGTCCTAGCTTTTAATTTTTTTGTTCTACTAAACGTATTAAATTAAACCTGTTTTTTATTTCTGTCAACCCATTAAAAATATACTATCGATAACACTGATCGACAGCAATTACACGGAGCACTACTTCTGCCCGTAAGTTCAGTGAGTGGGAAAGGGAGCGAAATATTCGCGGCACCGCCCCCACGTTATATCATGATCAAGTATGCAGCTTTTTTTTTAAGGGATTTTATTAGACCTGGTAATTAAGACCTTTAGGTTAAGTCTTATTTTAATTTTAATGAAAACGTTTTTATATGAAAACTTATAATATTATGAAATTACATCAAAAGAAATGAAATGGGATGAGATGGGATGAAATGTAACCTCAGTAAAATTGTGGTCATTTACTGAGACTTTTTGGAGGATCCCGAGAAGTTACGTTCGGCGGCTTTGTTTCATTTTCCCACATTTGCGCACTTTCACAAATACTAAACAGTTAATAAACCACCGTTATTACACATGTAAACCTGAAGAAACAGTAAATAGACAAAATAAAACAAACCACTTAACTTCACTCCTAGCGGTCTCGCCAAAAAGTCCCCAAGTCTGCTTTTTAAGCTATTGCATAGATTTTATCGCGGGCCTTGGGCGCGGCTTGAGAGCGGAATCCAGAAATTTCGTAACGAAAATAACCTGACACCCCCACTACGCAATAACTAAAACAATAACTAAACAAATAACTATAACCGCGCAAGGTTCAAAGGCAGCCCGAGGAAAGCGCGCATCTAGTCCGTCGCGGCCGCGCGGGCGATCGTCTGTCGGCGCAGATTACAAGGAGCAATACCTGGCAACGAATGCGCGATGCTACTCGCTGCACGAGACTCCCCCCTTAGGGGTATCATCAAACGTGGCAGTTGTAACTTCACACTTCCGAGAGTTATTTTTTTATCCCTACCTAAGCTGGTAGCCTAGAGAGGCGATTCCAGCGTAACCGTAACTAGTAGGTGAGCTCACGGGGCTCAAACCTGACGACGATGCTAACACGAACCCTAGCAAGAGTCGTGCTTCGCAGAATCTACCACCAGATCGGAAACGCGACCCACAGAGAATATCCGGCGAGAAAATCACTGGGCTGTGTCTGAGAGTTAATTAACTCGTCGAGCCCTTCGTCGCAAGCGACGGGTTCAACGAGAACGGTGATCGGCATAGATTATACACTTAATATGTGACCGGTGCTTGAAGTACCTAGAAGCACCGTTAGTGGATCGGGAGGATCCGAGATGACGTGTTTTGGGCGACGTCAACTGCTTTCCATTCTGTCCGTGGGATCGGGAATACCGAAAGAATTGCAAAGCTGAAAGTATATATACTGAAATATTTGAGAACTTTAATACCGCGATGCAGGTTTTTTTGTTAATAACTTTGTCAATTGTGTCATAATTTCATCGATTTCATCAATAATTGACGTGTATACTCGTACTGATATAACACGATTTGAAGAAATTTGTTTTAAAATTTTATGATTTTTACTGGTATGTTTTTAAGGAATTCTGAAAAACATTATGCTGGTGTTTGTTTTTGGTGTACAACTCCATCTAGGGGTAGTTATTCAAAGATATTCTCCCAATTTAAATTTGAGTAATTTTAATATTAATTGGATTTTCTGTCTAATTAGTAATCTTGTAAATGAGCATTAAAATTTTGGACTTTAAACAGACAATTTTCTGTTTAAATTTTACACTTCCTTCACTTTTAGGGCACTTTTCGGTAATGCTATTTATTAAGTTTTTTTAAATTTAGACTATTTTTTAGCTGTACAGTTATTGGAAAATCGTCGATCTTTTAAAGTTAACTCATTTCCAAAGTATATATACACTATAGTAACCGCTACGTACTTTTAAGATATTGAGTAAAATATCATCAATGAACACTTTATGACGCCATTTTATTGGCGATTCCATTTTATTACTTTAATATTCCAAACATCTACAATATTAGTACCTATGAGGGATTCGTTTTAAGTCGTGAATCTGAATTAAATAAAAGCTACTTATTAGTAAATTAGATGATTTAGCTTGAGAAAATACAGTACGGCGGTAGTCTAGTGGTATAATAAAGAAATTCGATTTATTTTATTATGTTTTAATATTAAATTATTATTATCTAATTATAATTGCATAAGTCGATAAAAATGCTATGTAATAGCTTTACCGCGGCAGTCCCCGAGTGCCACACGTGTTTTTTTTAATGGGATTTTATGACCTGATAACTGAGACCTTCAAGTCATGTCTTATTTTAATTTATTTTCTTATTTTTATAAAAAATGATAATACGGAGTGAAATGAAATGAAATGACGATGACTAATTTCAGACATTAATCAACTGGGATGAAATTAAATGAAATGAGATGATATGGGATGAAATATAATCTCAGTAAAATGGTAGTAATTTACTGAGATCTTTTCAGTGGACTTTTTGGAGGATCCCGAGAAGTTACGTCCAGCGGCTTTGTTTTATTTTCCAACATTTGTGCACTTTCACAGATATTAAACAGTTAATAAACCAGCGTTATTACACATTTAAACCTGAAGAAACACTAAATAGACAGAATAAAATAAATCACACTATTTCACTCCTCGCGTTCCCGCCAAAAAGTCCCCCAAGCCTGCAACATAACTGTACCATAGATAATACATTGTGAATTCCGGCCATAGCGCACTGCGCACGCGCGCAAACAAATATTAAGTGTATTATCTATGCGCGTACGCGCCCGGTCTGGTGACTCAGTCTTTTTTTATTGAAGTTAAACTTCCTTATCGGCGTTGGAAAAAAATTTACCGTCACGTTTTTCGGTTACGCGTCACATTTTTCCGTTACGCGCCATCTGTTTTGTATTCATGTCTATGATAATAAAATCCTTTTGTTTAAACTTTATCTAATTTAACTTTTTTGTATTCATGTCTATGATAATAAAATCCTTTTGTTTAAACTTTATCTAATTTAACTTTATTTAACCAATTTCTAGAAAGTTGCATGTAGATCATTTTTCGAAAAATAAGGCCATAAATAAGTTTCACTTCTTACGTGTGTACACTAGTACACGCACACATTTTTTTTAGGTTAGGTACGATATTGAATCTTTGGAATTGAGCATCTGCGTAAACTAAATTACAAATGCTTACAAATACAATTACGTTATTCTTTTCGTCCAATGAAATGTGCAAATAACGTCTCAAAGTTCTTCATTGCCTCGCTCATCAAATTATTTTCATCGTTATCGTGATTCATCCAGACGGAGTTAAAACGGAACAATAGCAGATAAGTGGTATGTATTAAAATCTTTCCTGAAAACAAATACTAGGTATAATCAATCAGATTTAGTCACCCACGTTTCCAAATCATCAATCTGAATAAAAATTCTTTAGTATAAATAATTCGATTTTAAAACTACAACATACAACAACTACAACAAACTAAATTTGAAATTATTAAATCAGTAGGTAAGGAATTATTTTTTGCTCACAATATACTGTGACTATATTGAGATCTTAGATCTTATATCTCAAGGTGGGTGGCGCATTTACGTTGTAGATGTCTATGGACTCCAGTAACCACTTAACACCAGATGGGCTGTGCGCTCGTCCACCCAACTAAGCAGTAAAAAAAAATCGTCACTCAAATAATTTAATCATTAGATTCTTTTAAAGTAACTAATTTTATCCGATTGATATTTTTATTGATTGAGACTGTCTCCAAGGTAGTCAGCGCTTACTGGAACTGGTGGAAGTATCTTAGTCAATATTAAAATAACGCGGGTTGTTTGAATTCTTAATTTATAGTAATTATCGGTCACGTCAGCGTCACATATTTGGCCGAACCGAAGTAGGTACTGTTACATATGCCCCTCAATAATAATGCAATATAAATAATAATGCAGACTAAGGCATTCTTGAATGCATCATTTCTATATAAAGACGATTTATTGTTAAAGCGCGGCAGAACAGATTTGGCTTGAGTAGCGGAAACACACATCGTTTGTACTATTTCTTTTATAAAATAAACTCAGTGTCAGTCAAAGTTTCCTTTTTTTAAAAGAACTCCTGGATCCACCCCGTAACAGTACCTCCGTGTCAGTTGGCAAAAATACGTATGTACGCCGTCTCTCCGGATAACGTTCTCATTGCATTTCTCAATCGACTCTGCTAAAATATAATAATAAAATAAAAGGTCCAATAGTATATATTTTATTGGATATTTTTCAAATGGCGGATAACATTTTAAATGTGTCTCAAATGTGATTCTTGTCTCTGTTCTTCGAAGTTTAGATAAATAAGCACTACCTATTCCTATCACTGCTGATAAGTGTAATAATCATAACACGCGAATGTATTTTCTTAATTTTTTTATTGCCCGAGCAGGCAGACGATTATACGGCCCACCTGATGGTAAGTGGTTGCCGTCACTCATGGACGTCAGCAATGCCAGGGGCAGAGCCAAGCCGGTGCCTACCTAAAACAAACGCAAGTGTAATAATGTCTGATAACGTCAAGCAAATATGAAGTCGTCACTGTCGTCAGACTCGTCAGTATGAAGTGCGTATTTTATAATTAATAAGGAGTATATTTCTTATCAATTGTCATGTGCATACTGTTCTTATCATAATAAGTATACTATAGATTTTTGCTAGAAAATTTTAGTACTGTTACAAGAAGTGATTTCTGCCTCAGTGTTCAACAAGAATACTATTAAATAATAGTGATTTAATTTTTTTAGATATCTCCACCCATACTGGAATGTCGTTGAAAACAAAGTTGATACAATGTCTGCAAGATCTCAAAGAAGTTAACTACACTGACCGAATCAACGCTCGAAAAAGTGACGCGAAAGCGGAAAATGCCCTAAATTTTATATATCAGGCTGGCTTAAAACAAACGAGCTTCACTGATGAAGAGAAGAAAAGCCTCGGTGCTTTGTTAGCCACCGCCATCAAACCCATCAAAGTCAACATTGAAGGCACAGCCTGTGTCTACAGAACTAGACTCGACAATTCGGTCCTTATGAAAAGATCTGCAGTACAATATTTAATTGATGACTTTGGCTCGTTTCCTCTGGAAAATTCAATATTGACCAAAGTTCTTGATGAGGCAAATATTGGAGTGAGCGTGAAAATACTCGATAAACTTATAGACGACTTGTGTGATTTGAGCGACTCTGACGAGGACTCCAGTGACAGGGAGTCGATGGGCGCGAAGAAAGTACCTTCATCACACACTTGGTGGTCTCGGTGAAATTGGAAGGAAATTAACCACATAAAAATATAACCGATCATTACTTGTTAATATTTAATATAATTCAAAATGGGTTTTATGTCAAATTTCGTAAATTCGGTTCCCGGTGCGGGCCATATAAAGGGATTGTATCATTACGCGAAAGGAGAAAAGAAAGAAGCTAAAGAAGCGATGTACCAATCCACCAGATCTTTGATGGTCATAGGGGCAGGTACTGTTGGTGGCCCAGGGGTAGCCATCGCCACTGGAATGGCCACAGATGCCGTGGCCTCTGCATTTATGGGCGAAGAGAAAGGACTCATTGAATCTTGCAGCAACATTGGCAGTGATCTTTTATCGAACACAAATCCAACAAGCTCTATACTGAAAGCAGGTGCACAGCTGGGTTTTGACGGACTTAGTGGCTATGGAGGAGGCTATTCCGGAGGAGCAAGTAAATCATCTGCGGGAGCGTTTGGGAAAATTATGAAAAGAGGTACAGAGCAAAGTATCCAAAAATCTGCCAGGATGTCAGCAGTAGCTTCTAGTATTGCATTTAAGACTTTACAAACAAGCAAGCTTGAAAGACAAGCAGAGCAAGTAAGAGAAGTGCGTAAAATAGACAGAAAATGGAGAGAAAGAGAACACGAGAGGGAATCAACGGAGGAAGATCAAGAAAGTGAATGTACAAGGAGCGAGGAGCTACAAAGAGTATTGCGGAAAGTGAAGGTACAACATAGAGAACCTGAGAGTTATTGGAAGAAGCAACATAAAGCATATTGGAAATCAATAAGGGAACAAGATGTACTATATGAGACATCTTCGGACTATGAAGAAAAAGAATATTGGGAGTACAGGAAGCATGTTATATTACCAAGAAAAAGAGAAATTAGTGGACGAGAACCATACCTATCTAAACCTTACTCTATGTATGATCAAAGTGAAAACAAACAAAACAACCAAAGGAAACCACTGAAGTCTAAAAACCAACAAGAAAGTGAAAAAAAGGAACAACAAGCTAATAGTGAAAAACAAAACCGTAATACTTCTGGATCGACATCTGTATCCTCGCAACCACCGCAGCCGCCGCAGGGCAACAAAGACAACAATAAAAAGGGCGGAAAAAACAAGGAGCCGACGTTTTTTGAGAACTTTCTGGCATTATTAAGAAAAATTTTGAACATCGTATACGGCAACAAAAGTGAACCATTTTCAAGTATATTTCAAGCACTTTCAAAAGAAGACAGAAAATATTTGGCAAAAGTCCTCAAACCCCTAGTGAGTTCTGGTACGCTAGAGGTGGTGATTGAATTAGTTATAAGAATGTTTCAACAACACTTCCCTCAAGATATCTCATTCTTAAATTTCATTAGTCTCTTGGAGTTTATCCAAACCTACGTTACGGAGGAGTTAAAAGACCGCACTCTTATTTCGAGTGGAACTGAGACAGAAGAAGCGGAAATGTCACCTACAGAACGTCGTGATAAAATTATTTCTGAGATCGCCAGCGAAGAAGATATTGTTCAAAACCTAATAGAACAATTTGACGAACTAAAAATTGTAATAAAAAATGAAACTAAGGCTTGGGACGAACAATTCCCCAACTTTCGAGATATTTTTGCAGCAGTGTACCACTACTTCAAACACAGAAAATTGCCTCATGGCGCGAGAATACTTTCCGTTAAAGAATATTACGACTGGATAAGAAAATACTTGAAAGCAGTCGAGCAGACCCAAAAATTAACCGAACTAAAGAAATCTAAAGATCAGAAATACGTTCGTGAAAAATTCGAACCAGAATTTCGTAGACGCTTCAAGCTCGTCCTCAGCTGCCACGAAGGTGAGCTCGTGCTGAGCTCCGCCTACGTGGTCACGGACAAGGAGAAACACGTCATCTTTTTAATTGCGGACATACTGACAATGTTCACGGCTGTCTATCTTTTATATACTTTTAGGAATGTCTTATGCAACTCCCTGGTGCTAGTGTTAAACTTACCACTATTGGTCGCCATCTGCGTCTTTAACTGCACAGCTTTCATAGTGAACTTTCTGCTAAATACATTAATTTTTTTGTTCTTCTGCTTAATTTTTATACTAAAAGTATTCTTGAATTTGTTATTAATTTTTGTATTCGTTTGGTATTTCTTTTTTTATCTTCCTGATCAACGGTAACATTTACTTTTACAAACTTTTTATTTACTTCACCAACCGAAAATCTGCGAATTTAAAACTGAGCTATTACCAAAGACATTCGTTGAATCATTATATCTATTGAATTGTGCAGTTTAAATAAATACATAATATTGTGCTCGTCAATTGTTAGATACGTCTATTAAACAACAAATGCAAAGCGACTGGACTGTTATGAACAACGAAATATGCGAGCTGCCTACCGTCACCTACCGTGCTGCCGTGGCTCACCTACTAGCTAAGGTTACGCTGAAATAGCCTCTCAAGGCTATCAGCTTAGGTATGAAAAATAAATAAAAAAATAACCCTGTTAATTATAATAATTATATACTCGTATAAGATCCTTACACAATGTTTGAAGCAATTAAATGTTTGTGGTTCCCAAAGTGCTGGTGTATTAATAAAAAAATACCATTATCATTAGGCTACCTGAACAATTTGGAGGGAGATGCTCGACTTCTGCGAGTCCACCATCTCGCGGCAGAACTAGAGAGGGAGAGCTCTTCCCTCTCCGCACCGATCCGTCGCCGTCGAACCGGGGGCTGGAGGAGGGAATACGCCCGTACGTTCCGGCCCATATAGTGTAGTGTACCTCAAAGGGCAAAAGTGAAGTGTTCCACGTGTGTTTATTCGAATCACAAAGCCACTGAGTGTCATTTTGCGAGTTGCACTTGTAGGAAGTGCAACGAAAAAGGGCATTTGTGTAGAATGTGCAAGAGTCAATTACGTCGTAACAGAGGAAAACGATGAAGGTGACGATGACGATGGTAAAATTTATAACATTCGATCTTTTCGAGGTGAACCATTAATCGAAGCCGTGTGTGTCAATGGTATTAGAATTAACTTTTAGATTGATAGCTGTTACCGTTATGTCCCACGATACATATAACGAGCGTTTTAAAAACATTCCCTTAAGCACAAATAAGAGGTTATTAAGTTACTCGGGTGACGAGTTAGGTTGCGCCGGTCGCGCTCAGTTGTTAGTGGAGTGGCGGGGTCGCACCCGCCAGCTCGACGTGTACGTGGTGCGCGATGGTGGTCCACCCTTACTGGGCCGCGACTTCATTGCGCAATTTGAACTTCAGCTAGCTCCCGTATATAAATGTGCCACTACCCGAGACACGTTCAAATTAATACAGGAACAATATCCCGCCGTGTTCTCGGACAAGCTAGGTCAATTCAACAAATATAAAGTTAATTTGAGATTGAAAGAAAGTTCTCATCCTATATTTTTTAAACCACGTCCGGTCCCATTTGTTCTACGTGAAAAAGTAGAAAAAGAGATAAACAGTTTGGTGAGACTGGGAGTACTCCGACCAGTTGAACATTCCGACTACGCGTCACCAATAGTCCCGGTCCTGAAACATGGCGGTTCGGTCCGTATCTGCGCGGACTACTCTGTTACTATAAACAAGCAATTCGTTGTAGAACAGTAGCCGTTGCCCACCGTAAACGAGTTATTTTTTAAATTATACGGAGGCCAGAAATTTACTAAATTAGATTTGTCTATGGCCTACGGACAGTTTTGTCTGGATGAAGAATCCCAAAAATTTACTTGTATTTGTATTTAATTTACGCATAAAGGGATCTTCGCGTATACGCGTTGGTGTTCGGGTTGGCTAGTGGGCCATGAATTTTCCAGCGAGCCATGGATACAGTGCTAGCAGGCCTAGACGGCAGCTGTGTTTATTGGACGATGTGCTCATAACCGGTCGCACTAACTCTGAACATCTTGAGAGACTGCATCAGGCCTTACAACGGTTGCACGACGCAGGAGTTGTTTTACAGAAGCCTAAATGTCCGTTTTTTTCAAGATGAGATTAATTATTTAGGGTCTACCATTAATAAAGAAGGGCTAAGGAAAGCACCCGATAAAGTGGGAGCAATATTAAAGGCACCGGTGCCTACGAATGTTAGTCAACTGCGATTTTTCTTAGGCTTAGTTAATTATTATAGGAATTTTGTACCGAATGCATCTTGTATTCTCGAGTCATTGTACGAACTTTAAAAAAAAGAAACAAAGTGGTGTTGGTCTAAGTTACATGATAACGCGTATAATGAAATAAAGAAATTGTTAGCGTCCGATAATATTTTAATTTTTTTTTTTCCATTTTAATCCTAATGCAACTATAATTCTCACTGTAGACGCGTCACCCAATGGATTAGGTGCTATTCTATCACATGTGTGTTCCGATGGCCAGGAAAAACCTATCTCTTTCGCTTTGCGCACACTCCACGACGCCGAGAAAAGACTCACAAATTCAAAAGGAAGCAACCGCGATTGTATTTGATGTTTCGACAGACGAGATGGCAAAATTTTGGCCAACCTCAGCCAATATGCCGCCGAGGTAGAGGACGTGCTCACCGGTACTCCCGATTACCAGCGGCTGAAAGAGAAGCTGATCAAAAGGTTGTCGGCGTCCCGCGGTAACAAGCTGAAGCAATTATTGACGCACACGCAGCTCGGTACCTGTAAACCGTCACAATGAGGATAACCAAGGTTTTGAGTTTTGAATGCAGTATTATAGGCCTTGAAAAATCTAAAACCTTGGTGTAATTATTTTTTTTATACGTCAATAAATGAGGTAGTTAAATATAAGCAATTTAGTGCCGCTGCGTAATTTAGTTTCTCTAGAGACAGCCATTAGAGTATATCTTACATACTACATAAGGAACAAAGTACTTACTCTGCTTAATGAATAAATTAATTAATTAAATTCTTTCATTCACCTTTATGACTTATATCTGAGTACGACCCTGTGTTATTGGATTGAACAATATGAGAATAGGTATCTTCATTGGTATCGTGTAATGTCAAAACCCAGTCGAGTTAGATTATATATTAATTTATATTATAGATTATGATAAAGATGGAACCCTTCTCCACGCTCGCTAAGTAAGGCATGAATATCGAATCGAAGAATCGAACCATAAGTAGGTACGTACCTGCCTAGCTTGTTTCATGATTTGTTGATGACCACTCGAGAGCGTGCTAGCGAATGCACCTATCTATACAACTATATACCTACTAGCTCACATCAAAATGATCTTCACAGCAGTATCTTGACGTCTTAAACGATAATGGAGTTTTATTGTCTCTTCTCATGGCATTACACCATATTTTACGAAGTTTTGGGTCTGTAGGCACACAAAAAAACTGTTTATTTGGTGTATTTTTAATCGTGTTTGTACATTTTGGCACTAAAAAAAGTGCGTGCGTACAAAGTACACATGTCAGAAGTGAAACTTCTTTGGCGAACTAATTTATAAGTCTTGCTTATATTTATCTAATATATAAAATTCTCGTGTCACAGTTTTCGTTGCCATACTCCTCCGAAACGGCTTGACCGATTTTGATGAAATTTTTTGTGCTTATTTGGTATCTATGAGAATCGGCCAACATCTATTTTTCATCCCCCTAAATGTTAGGGGTAGTCCACACCTAATTTATTTTTTATTTTTTAGACAAAATTTTTAATTTCTATTGTTTTATGATACAACATACAATAATACATACAATCCTCAATTTTCACCCTTCTACGATCAACCCTTATTTTTTAATAGCCATTTTAGTAATTTAATCATTTTTCCTCTCCGGTCGAAAACTGATCAATCGTCATTTAATTAGTTATCCCCGCCAGATGTCTACAGGTGTCACTTCTGACTCAGTAAACAGCACGGAGTAGGGATGAGAACGAAGCCGGTCTCCTTTCTTTCTCACTCCCTACACAGTTGTCGGCCATCATTATTCGGTCAAGCCGTTTCGGAGGAGTATGGCAACGAAAACTGTGACACGAGTATTTTATATATTAGATTATCACTTTTAATAAATGAAAACAATTAATGTTTGGTGTTTTGTTATTTTTAAACAACATTCCCTCATCGTTCACAGCGCTCCAGGCCTTTTTCACTCATATTCCACATCCTTATACACTTCCAATAAGTTAGTAATTTTTTTTCTACACTAGAAATTCTCTAGAAATCTTATATATGGCAAGACAATGTTTGCCGGGTCAGCTAGTACAAATCTAAAACTTTAGATTTCCGAGACTTAGAGGAAGGGAAAAAGGAAGATATGTTCCCGCCAAAAGTCTGTCAAATGTCAATCTTTTTTTTTTTTTATTTACGGCCAATTGCTACAAGACCTTATAGCCTATCTTAAATTAATTTTCACGCATGGAGTACGTAAAAATTTACAAGTAGTTACAAGTAGTTATTAAACAAAACAGCATCAAATTGAAGTATTAACATTACTCGTTTGTTTTTAAACATTTCCTATTGTGTTAACAATATATCTATAAATTGGTTTAAAATACAACGGGTTTGATAAAATTACTTCTAAGTCCATCCTTACGCCTGTTTGTAAAAGCGATTCACCCTTACAAGCATCGTCCAGCTCAGACACTAAAATTAATCTATATAAATTAAATTTATGACATTTCATAACAATATGTTTCAGATCAGCGACCTCATTGACACAAAATTGACAGTTTTTGTCCGTTGCTAAACGTAGTTTAAACAAATGAGCAGGAATTCTACAATGACCGAATCTTAATCTATTAATGGTGGTAATGAATTGTCTGGAATTAGCTTCTTTAAATTTGTTATACCAAGGTACATGTGGCGGGGTATTCTGTATCTTTGTATACCATTTCCCTTTTTCTTGACTTATAGACCTCCAGTGTTCATACCACAGCGTTTTAACATTTTCCGATATTTTCTGCTGGAAGTCAGTAAACGGTACTTTTGTTACATTAGTGTGGTCTTCGTCACATGCACCTCGCACTGCACAGTCTACAGCTTCATTGCCAAAAATACCACAATGAGCAGGTACCCATTTAAATTGGACATTCTTTCCTCTTTCGTTTAAATTTGCCAATATTTCTTTTATTCTATAAATAATATAGTTCATATTAAATCTAAAAGGATCACTTTCTAGTGCTAACAATGAACTTTTGCTATCAGTTAAAATTAAAAAGTCAGAACTATTTACATTATTAATATACAAAAGTGCTGTATAGATAGCGTAGCATTCAGCAGTAAAAATACTGCAGTGACTGTCTAGCTTGAAGCATCTAGATTTCTTCAGTTGTGGATCATAATATGCTGAAGCTACTCTACCTGAACATTTTGATCCATCTGTATATAATTTATAAATATTTATGTAAGGTAAATTGTTAATATATTCATAAAATTCAACTTTAGACCCAATTTTTTGAGAATCTGTTTCTACAGTCATATTTATAGTGGTATAATTGTTGATTTCATATATAGGCAAAAGGTTAGATGAGTATATATTTTTGAATGTATTTTTGATGCTAAGAGAAATTTGAAGCATCTCTGGTAAATGATCAGACACAAAACTGCTCATATTGATATTAGAACTGCCCATAAAATCAATAGGCAGATCCTTAGGTATTATCCTGTCAATAACAAAAACATTGTCAGTGGCCAATAGCTTCAGACAAAATCTCTGTGCGATCTGAAGACGCCTAAATTTTAACGGCATAATGCATGCTTCAGATTCCATGGCATTAATTGGAGTTGAGCACATTGCTCCTGTAATAATTCTTAGTGCCTTGTTTTGAATTACATCAAGTTTTCGTAGATATCTAAGATTCGCATTCATGTAAGCTAATGAACTATAATCAAAATGACTCCTGACAATGCTTTTATATAACAGAGACAAAACCTTAGGGTCAGAACCCCAATGAACTCCAGCCGGAGATCGCAGAATGTTTAGTCCTTTGCAGGCATTTCCAATAATGTTATTAATGTGTGTTTCAAATGTCAGTCTTGTATCTAACCAAACACCCAAGATTTTTTTATGTAACAACCAAGACAATGGACTATTGTTGTATAATATAGGTGATATCTCATTTAGGTTGACAACCTTTTTACTGAATAAAATTGTCCCACTTTTATTTACACTTATATCTAAATTTAAGCTATTGTAAAAACATTGAATTTGAGACAATCCATTATTCAAATTTCTAATGGCATTGTTAACTTCTTTATTTACACTATATACAACAATATCATCAGCAAACAGCAGGCATTTAACAGAGGGGTCTGCTAAGTATCTGTTTATCTGTGAAGTGTAAATGCCATATAATAAAGGAGAGATTATAGCACCTTGCATTGTGCCTTTATAAACATATCTAGGTCCATGTAGGATATTGTTATATTTGACATACATTAACCGTTCATATAAAAATTGATATATCCATTTATAGACTTTGCCAGGGACACCAATATCACTAAGAATCTGTATAAGTAAAGAGGGATTGACATTATCAAATGCGCCACTTATATCAAGGAAAGCGCAAGCTGTGTATGAATGGCTGCGAAAAGAATTTTTAATATCTGTACCCAGAGACATATAGTTTTCTGCTGCACTTTTACCTCTACGGAAACCAAATTGCTGTTCAGGTAAAATTTTAAATTTTTCACTATAAAATTCTAATCTCAATTTGAGCATGCATTCAAATAATTTACCTACACAGGATGATATTGATATTGGTTTGTAGGAATTGTAATCATTTTCAGGTTTATCAGGTTTTAGTACTGGAATAACACACTGTGTTTTCCATGAATCTGGAATCATTTGAGAGGACCATAATAAAAAAAATATATAGAGTCATTTGGGCATTAGGGTGTAAGTTACTAATTAATTTATAACGGATGTCATCGAGACCAGGAGTACTATCTTTTCTAGATTTTAAAGCTATTTTAAACTCATTAATACTAAAAGGGTTTGACAAAAAACAGCCTTCAATATTTCCAGGTGAATTAAAAACTTCATTTAACTTAGTCATGTCTATATACTTCTCCGGTGGAGATATTGGAGCTAGTTTATCTAAATAAGAGGTGATCCATTTATCATTCTTAGGTCTATTTTCCTATCCTATTAATCCTATCCTTTTAAATTTTCGCATGTAGTTCCAAATAATAGTAATAGGAGTGTATCTATTAAAAATTTTCTCTTTTTTTCATTTAGTAGCCTTTTCTTAATTGCATCAGCTCTTTTGTATTGGATGTAATTGTCTATTGAGGGGTGGACTCTGTAGTTTTTTAGATCTAATCTGGAATTGTTAACAGCTGTGAGACAGTCATTGTCCCACCAGGGAGCTGGACTTTTTCGTTTATAAGGAACCTTGTTTATAATTTTAGGTATATTTTCTGATTTTATTCTATACAATATGTTACAAAATTCATTAAAAGTTTCTAGGGGATTGTCAGATTGAAATTTTAAATTAAGAAATGACTTTTCACTTGCGGAATGGTATGTTGACCAGTTGGTTTTTCTATATATGAAGCGCTCTGATGGCTCACCTATTACATACTTTTCTATGGATGTTTGGATATGTGTGGTTGTAGGGAAATGATAACTCCCCATAGGATCGCTATGCACTGTCCATTCACATAAAGGTGCAACATTTGGACTAACACACATTATGTCAATTGCAGATGGATTGTGATGAACTGTACCTACAGTGGTTGGAGATCCGGAATTTAGAATGCAAAGAATACATTCATCTAACAGATTGAATACATCGTTACCTCTGGAATTTGATGAAGCACAACCAAATGCAACATGATGTACATTCAAGTCGCCAGCCAGGAATACTGGTTTTGGCAGTTTATTGATAATATTTTTTAAAGTTTTGTATTTAAACCTCTAGGAGGAGGACTATATGCACACAACAAGGACAAATTTGCATTCTTGGTTTTTAGAACAACTGCAGCTGTTTGTAAATATTCATGGTAAGGTGTACAAATCACCTGATATTTAAGTGTCTTTTAATAAAATTGCCACACCGCCATGACCGTTGGGTCCATTTTGAAGAACAATATTGTATTCAGGTATATTGAAGGGACTGTTTTCTCTCAGCCATGTTTCATTTAACATACAGATATCAATATAATACTCAGTAAGAAAGTTAATCAATAAAGGTTTTTTGTTACGCACACTTTGAATGTTAAATTGAGCAATTGTTAGAAAAGATTTAAAGTTACTCTGTAAATTGTTGAAACTAAAATTTGCCATTGTCTAGACGAGGTTTTTTAAAAATATTTCCTTTATTTTATTAATTGTTATATTATCATCATTAGATGAGTCCGCTAAAGTAACTAGTGGTCTTACAATAGCGTTTAATATAATGTCGTTGTTGGCAATTTGTTCTTTGTTCATTATAATATTATCTTTCTTGTTAAATGAGTTGCTATTGTTATTTACAATAGGTTTTTCCTTAGTTTTTAAAGGTGGAAATTTTTTATCATTATTTGCTACTGAGGCAAATGTACTGTTTTGTTTGGAAATATCTGCACGTTTTAATTCTATTTTTTTCTTTTATAGGGCAGTCCTGGGAGACGGCTAGATGTCCCCCACCACAGTTAATGCATACTAAAATGTCAAACACACTTTGTAATGGTGATCTTCTGCACAATATGAACACATTTGCTTACTGCGACATACTTTAGCGGAATGATTAAATCTGAAACATTTGAAGCACTGTATTAGAGGTGAAATATGTGTCTGTACTTCGCAGCGAAACATGTTGAGATACACATAACGGGGTAATGTAGTTGTTGAAAAAGTTATAGCCACAGAGCTCATAGGCATTAACTTCTTGTCTGCATTTCTTTTCATAAACATCTTAATAGATATGATTTCAGCATCTCTACAAATATTTTTATATATGTCTTCGTTGGATAAGTCTGTGGGCACAAATTTAATCACACCCACCTTCTCCACTAAGTGAGCAGGTATACGGGCGCGAAATTTGTGCTTGCTGAGAAAGTTGTCAGGTTTGATAAAGCTATTAGCATCTGCAGCTTTTTGGAAATTCACACCAATTTTATATGCATCAATTCGTGAAACACATGTAATGCCTTTGACATTTTCATTTAATAAACCTGTTAATTTTATTGCATTTTTATTTCCGAGTTTTTCTTTTTCCTTTGACTCCACATAAACGGTATAGTTTGCAGAGTCGTTTTCCAAGAACAATCTAGTGTAATTCGTTTTAAAATAGATTTTATATTTCTCTTCTTCAAAACTACTACTTACATCTTTGGTGTTAGCGTATTTTCTTTTCTTTTTGTCTGAATGCCCTTCCCCGTCACTATGCTGTCCCATTTTATTAACCCATTTAACCGCAGAGCGTCAAAACTCTTAAAGTTATTAACTTAGATATCCGATGAAAATAATTTAAATTCAAATACGAAATTAAAAAAGCGCGCCTTGTTTGACTTCCCGCCAAAAGTCACGTCAATCTCAAACCTCAGTGTTGACAGTCTCATTATGTTTAGATTTCTAAATTATAAATGACTAATATTTTACCAATTGAATTGACTAATTTAATTTGATGCTATTTGATTAATGTTCCAAATTCTTTTCATTTCATTTCAATTCCCATTAACATTTTTCACAAAAAAATTATAAAATATTAGGCTGTATGGTATGATCCACTCTCGGCGGTCCGTGCTGGAGGCCTGGTCTCGCCGCTTGGCGGACCCGTCGGCCGGCCTCCGTACCGTCGAGGCGGTCCGCCCGGTTCTCGCGGACTGGGTGGGCCGCGACCGCGGATGCCTCACCTTCCGGCTGACGCAGATGCTTACCGGCCATGGGTGTTTTGGCCGGTACCTCTTTAAGATAGCCGGAAGGGAACCGACGGCGCAGTGCCACCACTGCGCGGACCGCGACGAGGATGACACAGCGGAACACACATTGGCGCGTTGCTCTGGATTCGACGAGCAACGCGCCGCCCTCGTCGCGGTCATAGGAGAGGACCTCTCGCTGCCGCGCGTCGTGGCTACGATGCTCGGCAGCGACGCGTCCTGGAAGGCGATGCTCGACTTCTGCGAGTCCACCATCTCGCAGAAGGAGGCGGCGGAGCGAGAGAGGGAGAGCTCTTCCCTTTCCGCACCGATCCGTCGCCGTCGAGCCGGGGGCCGGAGGCGGGAATACGCCCGTACGTCCCGGCCCCTGTAGGTGGCGGCCTCCCCCCGGTGAAGGTCAAGGGGCGACCTGAGGGGGTGAGGCCGCGCGGCGCGCTACCAGCACTCTAGCGCGCTGCCGTGGAGTGAATAGAGCGACCGGTCGACGGTGTATCGCGTCCCGACCCGGCAGGCTGGTTCTGGTCCAGCGGGGTATTCCGGGACACGCGGCACCGTCTGGGCGGCCCGACGGGCTGCCGTACCGAGACGGCCGACGTTTCAGAGCCTTCGATTCGCCTCGAAGGCTCCGTCGGCTGGGCGTCCTTGGGGTGAGCCGCGCCGTCTGGTTGTAGTGTTGACCGCGGTAGCCCCCCTACCTCATCCGGGTTCTGACCTCGGAGGGGATCGGACGTCGGGTGTAAGAGTGCAGGGGAGTCGTTTAGTGGGTGGGTCCTAAAATCCTTGGGCCCGCGGTCTGCTCACAACACCATGCAGATCGTTGAGTCTCACATACCCCGCGCGCCCCTTTTGCGCGGGGACCTCGTAGGAGGTTCGGCCCTCTACCCGGAGGCTGTATGGTATGATACCCTTTGATAGCCTTTCCAGTTGGAAAAATACAACAACTACTACTACTGACATTTGACAAGTACCGTAAAATGGGGCGATTAGGGACAAATTCCAACTTTATGAGCAATTTTAAGGTAGTTGTTGATGTATATAATGCTATATCAGGATCAAAATGATTGAGTCTTGGGGGCATCTTTGTTGTCTAATTTAAAATTATGCAACTAGCATTCCAGTTTAAGCAAAAAATGCAAAAATAGGAGTAATCCCTATTTACCCGAAAATTGCGGTTAATTGGGACGAAATGAGAAATTTGCTAGGGTTGGCACTACTTTTATTTTTATATATAGTTTTAATTTATTTATTTATTTAGTTGCACCAACAAAGTGATCATCAATAAAAAAAATTGAAAAACTGACAAAAGTACATGGCAGACATCACCTCAATTATAGGTGCAATCGACAGTGCTGATATTTCTATCTGGGTTAAGAGATTAGGTGTGTCGGTTATTCCATGGATTAATCAGATGAATACCCCCACTCTGAACAAATATTAAATATTTTATTATGTATTACTTAGACATTTTTGTCCACCTTGAGATTTCATTGATCTTGTTACATGTCTCTGCAAAATCGACTTACTTATATTAAATTGCTTATCTATTTCAACTAAAGACTTATTCCCAATTTCGCTTCGAATAAACCATTTTTACCAACAAATTTAAAAAATATTGTTATAACTACATAGACAACCCTACAAACCTGTACCTATTTATACTTAGGTCGTTTCCATTTCACGTATTCTCATCCCAATTGACCCCTTTTTCGTTGTTATTTGTACCTAAGACGTCCCCAATATCCCCAAAAACAACAGATTTTTACATGTATTTTTATTTAATCAAATACATTAAAACCAATAACAACTGAGACTTACTTTTAATATATATGCTGGTTCAAACACTAAATAACGTTTATAAATCATAGTCCTCTTCTATTATTATCAAATAAATAAAAGAGAGCAAAGTTTCTAGCACTAAAATAATTACCACCACAGGAAGTTAATTTGAAACGCGATTTTTTATAAGTTAGCAGCTATTATCATGCATATTCAGAGTTGTTTTGTGAACTTTCAACATTCTACTATTAAACTACAAAAAATTGAAGATTTTGCAACGAATATAAAACTTATATTGAGCGTCGAAAGATTTTCCCGGTTTTTTCCCGATTCGCCTCTCAATCCCTAATCACCCCATTTTACCATTTTAATTTCAATAGTAGTTTGATGACACTTCCGTTGCATCCCTGCGTGACGTTACATCTGTAAAAAATTTACTCTCATGCGCCTAAAGAAGTTTCACTTCAACAATATTTATTCGACATTGTTATAATACTATACATAACATTACCATTATACCAAACGTAAACAAGGAACGCGATGGCGCATTACGGTCGACTGATTGAGACTGACTGAGCGTGAGTACTAGTGAGTAGGTAGGTAGGGCCTGGTGACGTCACGCGTTATTCGCCGCGGTCCTAACGCAACTAGCGCGTGCGTCAATAATTGCTTCAGCTTGTTACCGGGGAACGCCGACAACCTTTTGATCAGCTTTTCTTTCAGCCGCTGGTAATCGGGAGGACCGGTGAGCACGTCCTCTACCTCGGCGGCATATTGGCTGAGGCTGGTCAATATGTGATAAAATTTTGCCATCTCTTCTGTCACTTGCATTATGGCAAATTGACCTTCCACTTGCGCGAACCATATTACGGGTTTTTCAGGCCAAAACGGTGGTGGCGGTGGTATGGAACGGGTAGTTGTTTATTTGGGCACACTGCCTCGACAGGTGACGGCATCTTGACGTGTCGACGTCCGATCCGCTGGATTCTGACATCTGTTTCTCCGGGGTGTTCGTAGTCATGGGTCACCAGTTTGGAGGTAGTTGATGACTATAAACATTAAACATATTCTGAACATTTTCACACCAAAACAGTGTTTGCTAAATATTAAATATGGTAGAATAAAAGTTTCATCTTGCATATATAATAAATAAATAATAACATAGAATAAACTAAACTATATATTATTATTAGGTTGGGGAAAAAGTTTATTCGCTTTTTTTAAGAAAATTCACAACATTTTGATATAGTTTATTTACATTTCACTAAAGTATGTGTTAGGTAAAGAATATAATGGCAATACAGCCAGACTACTTCCGCCATTAAAACAAGTCACACGCAGAGCTCATGTCGTTTTATTATAAAATATAGTTATGGTAGAATAGATTCTGATCAAAATACCGCGACAATTGGTTTTTTTTTTTTTTTTTAATCTCATGTTTCCCCTGACATTGTCAGAGCTCTTATTTAGGTTTATGTACATTTGTTTCCAAATTTATTAAGTTAACTTAGTTGGTTAGGTTAGGTTTTTTTTTATTTTTTTTTATTAATACTTTCTACCTCCAACTTAATCGGAGCCTGTTTTAGCGAGTTCTCTTTCACGCCAGTTCTCACAATTATTCTTCTCGCACTATCATGCTTCATGCTATCTTTCTTTCATTCATCGTCTTTCACTACTTTTTCTGGGTGGGATTCCCAGCTACGCTTACTAGCTACGCTAATTACAATAATCTATTTTCTTAGGGATACAAGGGCAGGTTGGTTTTTACATTACACACATAAAAAACACACATAAAAAACACAGACAACAACACAGGGCGTCACTTTTGTTTTATACTTATTTATCTTATTACTATTTTTACATTTCCTTAACTATACTATTTACTTACTTTATATTTTTATGTTTATCTTAATATTTACATTATATTATGTAAACATAACTTTCTTAGGCTAATTTGTTTCTATTTATTACTTTTTCTACAATTTTTATACAGTATTTTATAAATAGTTCTCTATTTTTTCCCGAGATTAGCTCCTGAATCGTCTCAAGTGTCAGGTTTTGTTTTACTGTTTGCTCGAGTTCAAATCTTTCATTTATATGAATTGGACACTCTAAAAGCAGGTGTTGTACTGTTTCCGCTTGGACTGAGTCGCAGACGCACGATGGACTCTCCTTGCATTTAAAACGATTAAGATAATCGGAAAATCCACCGTGCCCCGTCAGGATTTGTGTAGTCAACTGTGTCGGTACGAATTTTCGCACCACTTTGTAGGCCGCCTTCGCGTCCGGGAGGAAGAGTTTTGTTGTTGACGCAGTTACTTCCGCTTTGTACCTGCGGTTCCATTCGTCAAGCGTCGCCATACGAATGCTACGTTTGACGAATGAAACAGGGCATCGATCGTAATCCGGTCTCTTTTTTGACTTCAGGGCAGCCTCCTTCGCTAGTTGGTCAGCCCTCTCGTTACCATCCAACCCTACGTGAGCCTTTATCCAGAACAAAGTACTACTTTGTTTACTTTACAACTACCTTGTTCTGGAGAGATATGGATCTCAAATTATCTCTGGCTTCCACAGCGAGGGGGTGGGGGCAACCGGGGTTTTTGATTGTTTGAAGGGCCGCCATGGAGTCACTGAATATCCCAAACGTGGACGCCTTGTGCCCGAGGATCTCCTTAGTTGCCTTGCATATGGCCAGGAGTTCGGCCTGGTAAACCGTGCAGTATTTTGGTAGAGCAAGCTTGAGGGCTTTGGATTCTACCTCGCGACTCCATATGGATAGTGCGGCTACGACTTTGCCCTCAGTCTTGCTCCCGTCCGTGAATATACGCACGTCATAGCGGTTGTGTTCTTTCATTTGCTCTTGATTCGCCAGGCTTACGATATTTAAGTCCTCGTGCTCGGCCGGGTGTGGGACCTCGATTGCAGAAGCCATCCGCTCGACCTCCCCGTCCCCGATGGCCAGCCATGGAACACCCCTCTTGGCTTCATACAGTGAAGCCGCCTCACGAACTCGGAGGTCAAGAGGGAGTATTCCAGCGAGCACCAGCGCCGAGTTCAGGGAGACCGTGCGGTAGGCTTTGCACAATTTCTGCGCAATTCTACGTTGGAGAGTTGCTAGCTGCTTTATAACCATAAGCTTGGCTGTGGCCGGCGCCCAGACGCTGGCAGCGTACAGTACGGTAGGCTCTATGGTGGCAACGTATATCACCCTTAAGACCTCTGGGTGAAGCCCCCAACTTACTCGTGCCGCTCTCGATAGCTGTTTAAATATGCCCATGGCCTTCCTGCAGACGCTCGAGACGTGGGCGTTGAATGTAAGTTGGTGGTCGATTATGACTCCCAGCAACTTGATCTCTTTTGACATACCAATAACAACACCGCCCATGTCCAGGCGAGGAGTGTCATACTTGAGCTTCCTTGTAATAATCATTGCACTTGTCTTGTGCGGGGCAAACTTTAGCTTGTTGTTGACCCCCCACGCCTGGACACGCCCGAGGGTATCATTGGCACGTCTCTGCACCTCTTCTCCAGTCTCCCCGTCGAACATCAAGACGACGTCATCTGCAAACGCCTGGCAATACTCTCCACTGTTTTCGAGACTTTTCAGAAGAGGGTCGAGCAGCAGGTTCCACAAAATTGGGCCCCCGATTGAGCCTTGAACACATCCCTTATTCGTTCCCTTACCATGTTCCTCCCCAGCGTACTTGACCACCACCTTCCGGTTACTAAGATAGCTGTCTATGACCCGCCTCAGATTTACTGGACACTTTTCCTCAGCCAGTCGGACTCTTATTGCTGGCCACCAGGCGCTGTCGAAGGCTCCCTCTATATCTAGCGATACTAATGCAATTATTTTCTTTTCTTTTAACTTCTTGCGGATATGTTGCATCAGAATATAGAGGGAGTCCTCGGCGCCCCTCTGCGGCATGAATCCGTACTGGCGAGTACTCATCCTTGGTAATAGATGGAATTTGAGGCGGGTCACCAGCATCTTTTCGTAAATCTTGCCTAGTATAGGCAGTAGTCCAATTGGTCTGTACGCCTTTGGAGTGGTGTAGTCTCCTTTTCCTGGCTTCCTCAGCATTACAACTGTAGCTACCTTCCAAGCCGTGGGGAAATGATATAGCTCCAGGCATTTATTGAGCAACGACAAAAAGAGTTCTGGATTGGCTTCTATGGTATGGCAGCAGATGTCCGCAGTGAAACCGTCCACACCCGGGGCCTTTTTTGGGTTGAAGGATCCACTCGCCTGTCTTAATTCGGCCATTGTGAAAGGTGGGTCGCAATACTCAGTTTGTTTACCAACATTCACACTCATTTCTAATCTGGCGGTGATAGGGTTATCGTTGTCTTCAGATCCTCCGGATAGAAGTTATCTCCTAGTAGCTTTGCGGACCCCTTCGCGTCCAGGAACTCTCCGTCCTTTACCAGTACAGAGTCTTCCTCCCTAGTAGTCGTTCTCGATATTACTCTGTATATTCCACTCCAAACCCCCTCTCTGTCTTGCCTACAACAAAAATCTTTCCCAGTATCGGTCCTGACGCTTAATAAGCTGCCTCCTCCTCATACTCTTACTTTCTTTTTAGGTACTCTTCAACGATCCTTGGACCTGGCGAATGGAGCGGCGTTTCGCCACTCTACGTTTCCTGGTGGCGATCTTCCTTCTTCATCCCAGCTAGTTTCTCGGACCACCACGGCAAGGTAAGTTTTTCTTTTGTTTGTTTAATTGGTATTGAGATTGTACATGTATTGTCTATTGTTTTGGTAAGTGTATTTATTGTTTTTTCCAATTGTTCTATAGTGTTTATGTTATTTATTTCTGCTGCTGTTAGTTTGTTTTCTTGCATTAATTGGCTAAGCTTCTCATGAAACTTAGGCCAATTTGCTTTTTTTGTGTTAAATTTCCTAGTTGTTCTTGAGATATTAATGCCTTTTGACCTTTGTAGCCGAATATTAAATACAATACCGTTGTGGTCCGAGCTCGTGAGACCTTCGTCAATTTTCCAGCCGTCCACCAAGTCTAGTAGGTCGACTGAACACGCGGTGATGTCTATATAGCTTGTATACCGCTTGCCTCCTCGAACGCAGTCGAAAGTCGGAGTTTCACCTGCGTTGAGTATATGTAGGCCCATTTCCTCAAGCGTCCCAGAAAGGTCTTCACCCCTATGATCTATTATTGGGCTTCCCCACCACGAGCTTTTCGCGTTCGTATCTCCTCCAACGAGCAATTTTATAGACCCAATCTCGAGCTCTATCCTTTTCAGATGCTCCAGGTAGGGTTCTATAGGGGAGTCCGGCTCAAAGT
>NW_021011773.1:0-28285 GCF_003987935.1 Bombyx mandarina | reverse complement strand
CAGCCGCCGATATTGACATGGACCTCGTTCGTGCTGCGATAGACGACTGGCCGCGCAGATTGAAGGCCTGTATTCAAAATCACGGAGGTCATTTTGAATAAACTTTAGTGTCATAAGAATCTATGTTTTGTTAAGTTCATTTTGGTATATAAATGGTTACATAATGAATAAACTTGTTTCAATTATTTTACATTAAACACGTGACAGAATTTATGACCTGACTATGTATATATATTTTTTTTATTGCTTAGATGTTAGATATAACATCTCCCTGTCGGACAGCCCGCTGCAGCTTGATAGGTCTAGACTGGCAATCCTGGATTTGTACGGTCATCGTCGCGGCTTCGTATAAATTATATTCTGTAGACTTTTGTATAATCTGTCTGAGGGTGTGAATATGGTCTACGGTATTGTAACCCTTTTGAAACCCAGCCTGCTCCGGTGGCTGCCATTCATCAAGCCTTCGGGCGAGACGATTAGTAATGACCCTAGAAAAGAACCTGTAGACGTGGCTCGAAAGAGATATCGGTCTATAGTTCTTCAACAAAGTTTTATCACCTTTCTTGAAGAACAACACGACCCGACTCCTTGTCCACGCCAATGGTGTAGTCCCGTTGTGTATGACGGAATTGTACAGGCTCCGTAATTTCTTCAGGATAGGAACCCCTCCGGATTTCAGCAGCTCCGTAGTAATTCCATCTTATATATAAGAGTGCCGTATACTGATCCGTAATTCCGTAGACTGAGCAGTTTCTGTAGTTTAATATCACAGTCACAGTTAGTATGATAGGAAAGAAAATATATTTTTGTTCCCACAAAGTCGTTTGTTTTATTATAATTTACTTTACCTACCTACTATCTAAGATACTTATATGAAAACATATTTAAGCAGGTATAAAAAAGTCGAGTAATCTGAAATTGATTAAGATATGAAATTGAATGCATAAATGTATATAATATATATTAAATATTAAACGCATAATATTAAACGTTTTAATTAAAAAAAATATTAAATTTAAAAAATATATGAATTCAAACAGCATCATCACTCAGATTCCCGCCAAAAAGTCACTACCATGAATTACCGACACCTGTATTCTTCAAGAATGACTATCTACTATAGATTTTACACTAATGTAGCTGTATCGCAATCAAAATAGGCATGATGATCTCCGAATAGGGAGAATTAAAACTTTGTTCAATGAAACCCGTTGAAGACATAAGTAGGCAAGTTTACTGAAAACAAGAATCGGTTTGTCACATATAGCCTTATCTCTAATAAACTCTCTCGTATATAACTTCTGAAGTAAAACGGTTTTAGAAACTAAAACGGTGTACGGTTCTCTACACCTAGTCAAAGTTTGGCGAATCAGGTCACGACGAAAGGAAGACCTTCCACCGAGCGGGTGTACTTGCTCGGTAGACCAACGGTCCGAATGTTGAAGTTCGGAACATATATTTTTTTTCAAGCTTTTCATGGATGGACGTACTCACAGTCCACCTGGTGTTAAGTGGTCACTGGAGCCCATAGAGATCTACAACGTAAATGCCGCCACCCGCCTTGAGATATGAGTTCTAAGGTCTCAGTTTAGTTACAACGGCTGCCCCACCCTTCAAACCGAAACGCATTACTGCTTCACGGCAGAAATAGGCTGGTGGTACCTACCCGTACGGACTCACAAGAGGTCCTACCACCAGTAATTACCTACGCAGGTTATAATTTTGCGGGTTTTGTTTTTTCTTATTACACGATGTTGTTCCTTCACCGTGGAAGTCATCGTGAACATTTGTGAAGTACCTACTTCATTAGAAAAATTGATACCGGCCTGCGGAATTCGAACACCGCTGCATCGCTAAATACAAATGCACCGGAGGTCTTATCCTTTAGGCCACGACCTTCTGTACGACGAGGTATAATATCCAAGCTTATCGTGAGAATGTCGTGGTGGTCGTAAGATTCAGGCATCTGTCAAATATGTTGTGGTCTGTGATGGCTACCGGCACACAAAGATCTTCTAAGGTTCTGCTTTGCATGATGTTTATGCCTTTTTAATACAAGCGTACTGCGATCGTCAACCGGAACTTACTGGTAGGGTGTATTGTAAGCTTGCATGAGTGGCTATCACCGTTCTGTCAATTCCTGCCACGTACCACTTATGCATTTCGCTTTGAAAAGTTAGATAGCCATTATACAATTAATTACCCCGTTATTACCCGTGTGGAGGTATTCACATTGTGATTGTTTGAGAAGTCGTCGTGGCCTAAAGGATAAGTCGTCGTGGCTTAAAGGATAAGACGCCCGGTGCATTCGTGTTGAGCGATGCACCGGTGTTCGAATCTCAGGCGGGTACCAATTTTTCTAATGAAATACGTACTCAACAAATATTCACGATTGACTTCCACGGTGAAGGAATAACATCGTGTAATAAGAAAAAACAATACCCGCAATATTATAACTTGCGTAGGTAATTACTGGTGGCAGGATCTCTTGTGAGTCCGCATGGGTAGGTACTGCCAGCCAATTTCTGCCGTGAAGTAGTAATGCATTTCGGTTTAAAGGGTGGGGCAGCCTTTGTAAATAAACTGAGACCTTAGAACTCATATCTCAAGGTGGGTGGCGGCATTTACGTTGTAGATGTCTATGGGCTCCAGTAACCACTTAGCACCAGGTGGGCTGTAAGCTCGTCCACCCATCTAAGCAATACAAAAAACAAAAAAAAATGATATGAGTCCAAGTAGCCACTTGACACCAGATCGGCCGTGAGCTCATTCACGAAACGAAGCTAAAGAAACGAGATGTTATAGAACCAAAGGTAAGCAATGACGACGTTTTCACGGCTATTTTATTGTCTCCGAAAGCAGATGATAAGTCAATCTAAGTCAGCGCTTACAGATAATCTGTCAAGCCCACATTAATCAGTCAGTCCTACTGCCTACAGATAATCTGAAAACATCTTTAAACAAAAATAGCAGGTGAGTCACTGTCAACAAACAACTCAAGTTAATAACAACATTTTACATTTGGATAGAAAGAAAATATAGAAGAAATGATACTCCCTAATTTTTACACCGACAAGATTAAGGTAGCGATTAAGGAAAAATAATAAAAAGTACAACTATGTAATTACTCATTTTAATATAGGTAAATACACCTGATTTTCACAGAAAGTTGTATTTTCCTTCGAATTTAACATTTTCGTACAAACTGGAATAAAATATTACAATTTGTAAACAAAATGTTTCAAAACAACATCATCAGTGTATTAATGTTGTGCATAGTTGTAGCAATGCAGTGACAATTAGCGGACAGCCAGTCCCTGTGTCCCATCTCAATGGAATAGAACAATATTATACAAAATATATATATTTTTACAAAAAATATATTTACCAATCAGTATTAAATAAAACAGCTTGAAAATTTGGACTGCAATCTCAAGTTGACTGCGGGCCTCAGCAGTCAGAATGTCCACTCTTACTAAGAAAAAAAAAACACTATGCCTCAGATGATGCCAAACAGGATAAGAAACAACATAAAATGAACCCTATCACCAGGTGACTCTCTGATCCAGACTTGTGCCTCAGTTCTGCAACTTTGATTACAATGTTACAATGAGAAGGTCATCCAATAGGAAATCAACAGGTCTATTGGATAGATATAATTTTATATATAAGTTATTAATAATAAAATAATGGAAATTTTACAGCAAATAAGCTGCATGTGTAGCTAACCAATTAGTTACAAGTAGACCGGATGATAGCACGCACATTAATTGAGCGAGGGTGAATGTCCATCGTCCCAGACAACATCAATGCTGGGCCACTTAGTCTGCAGACAGGTCAACATGGGGTCTGTGGTGGCAGCACGCATCGGGCACTCGAGCAAAGCTGCTCGACCAGTGCGGTACACAACTCTGCCACCTGGGTTACTACGCTCAAGACCATTGTAATGGTGAAGGGTGAATGTGTCAGGAGCACCACGTTCACATCCTGGGAAAAATTCATCCATGAAAGTACTTAACAAAATTATTCCCAAGTTTTCAGTGTCTAATTTCCGCCTCATTAATTCCACATATTCTGGTTCACTGACTAAGTCTGCAGCGCACAGAACATCCTGCAAAGCTACTGAAGGAATGAAATTGTTGCCTTCAGGATCAAATGATCTGAATATTCGTTCAGCAGATTCTCCTGCACTCTCTGGTGCTGCCAATCGACGCTCTAGAGAGAAAAGCACAGTCAGGTGAGTCTCGGAAGCCAGTACCCAAACAGGATGTTTAGGGCTCTTGTAAAACGACCCTACAGTGCAGTATTGCATATGCTCCATGATAGTCAGGAAACCAATGTCATTTTGTTTTTCTATGCCTCTAAGTCTTAAACCACTGACAACTTGATCATGATCCCACACATGTGCCACTGCTCGTCCAGTCAGCATCAAATTGATGAGACCTTGTGATCCATACCCATATGTGGAATGTATCAGGGGGTCTGAGAGTTCAGAGAGCTCTGCTTCTACTGTACTTATACCCTTACTGAGAATCACACTATATAACAGAAGTAGAACACCATATTTGTCCTTCAATATCCTAATGTTCCTTGTGTAAAATGCCTCCACTTCTGACAGATTTTGAAACGAATGTACCTGGATTCTTCGATGGAAATGTTCAATGGTATCACTAGAGTGTTCATCCACACTAACGCTGTTACTTCCACTTGTTTCCGCACCAGACTCATTCTTCCGGTAAACAGCTACATTGTATTTAGGTGCTAGACACTGGCTTAAAATCGTACACACAGCTCTCACAAGTAAAGAGTTGCACTTCTCCGATGTTAAGTCTTGAAAACTATGTCCTGGAGTCTCTGATAGGAGAATCTTAAGCAAAAATCCTTGTACTGGGGCGATCGCAGCGCAAGGTCCACCCTCCTGCTGAATGAGGGCGCTGGGTTCATCAGGACTGAATTGAAAACCTTGCGCCCAACGTCGGAAAACATCTTCTTTGACGTGGTCCCCCCACAGCAAGCGTCGCGTGCCTGCCAGCTCGCGCTCCAGCGCCACGCTACTCGCACTCATCGTTTCTTTGTTACACTTACTATAACTCAACTACAGCTGTGTGTCGGTTTCAATCCTTTCAACCCCGTAGACACATCGAGATTTATACTTCCTGAAACATTAAAATATATTCAATAATTACGTGTTAAAGTGAAAAAATTTAGTATGTAATAAGAAATCATTTCATGGATATCAATTCAGTGAAATTTAGTCACAAAAAGAACTATAACCACGTAATACTCACTGGCACTATGTAAGTATGTAGTGCATGACTACTAACTTTCGATGTTTACTTTTGATTGTTTGAAACGATGTCAGTAAAAAAATATTCAAATGGCATTATAAATCATACGTTGATTAGTAATAAACTTTTCATGAAGAGAAAAGAAAAGCTTACGACATGAAGGCTGCCATTTTTGTAAATTATGGCAAGTGGCAAATGCAACTGGCAACATTCGAGAAAGACATGATTAACTTACTTCCACCAATAAAAAATATTCTATTATTTAAATGGAAAGGCAGTTTTGGAGCAATCAGCGGAACGTCAAACATTTATAAACACAGGTATTAGGAAAGTGAACGAATACTTCTATTATAAAGCACAGGTACATGAGATTCAGAACAGACCAATTAGAAAGTAAAAAATTATGACATTTATGTACCGTATTCCATTTAAATTATTACTGCAATCACAGATTACTTTATATATGTTGAATGCACAATTAACTGCAATTTGTCTTTATGCTGATGATTTGGTTTTATTTAAATGTATGTCCTTATTCTTCTTCTCAGTCAGTATTTGAAACTTGAAGAGGTGAGTCTTGAAGACTGTTATCTAAATACTCGTTCACAATTCTTTTCTACGTGTTTTTATCTTCAGCAGTATTTAGTGTTTCAAGTACCATATCTGTCACTTTCGAAACGTAGATACTAGTTGAACGAGAGACAGGGAATGTTGTTTTGAGTTACAAAAATTCTGTGAAAAACTTTGTTTGAGAAAATCAAACAAGTAGCAAAGCTACAAATGAACTTATTTGAATGAAGCCCACTCAGTTTCTCGCCGGATCTTCTCAGTGGGCCGCGATCCGGTGGTAGATTCTGTGAAGCACTGCTCTTGCTAGGGCTAGTGTTAGCAAAGTCTCTCAGGCTGAGCCTTCCGGTCGTGGCTGATATAGCCTTTTAGTCCACCAGCGAATTGGTAGGGAAAAAAGATGAATTTTCGATAAAAAGATATATTGAAATTTCATTTATTAATTTTTTTGTTGTTGATAGATAGATTTGCTTAGATGAGTGGACGAGCTCACAGCCCACCTGGTGTTAAGTAGTTACTGGAGCCCATAGACATCTACAACGTAAATGCGCCACCCACCTTGAGATACCACCAGATTATTATTTTATATTCATAGATGGGTGAGCCCCATCTTGGTGTTGAGTCGTTAGCGGAGCTCATAGACATCTACAATGTAAATGCCGCCACCCATCTTGAGATATGAGTTCTAAGGTATCATCAGTATAGTTACAACGGCTGCCCCACCCTTCAAACCGAAACACATTACTGCTTCATTGCAGTAATAGGCAGGTTGGTAGTACCTACCCGTGTGGACTCACAAGAGATTCGGCCACCAGTAATAGACATCTAGTTATATGATTAGAGTCCATGGGCTGATAGAATAGAATAGAAAAAAATATATGATTAGAGTGCTTTACTAATCTTTGTTTAAATCTGCTTACAAATTCTAAATGAAACATTACATTCGTTACTATAATTTAATTTGCAACAAGAATATTTATTATGTAAGAAATAAGCTGTAAACTGGGATAAAGGGACGTGGAACAATATTCACCTGACTAAGAGCTCGGCTTTATGATAATTTGCTACCTATTCACACGCGTCGACTACCAGGCCATAAATGTTTTAAAAAAAACATATTTTGACATTTGACGTATAGATCACGTTTGACGTATAGACGTTTCGCACCTTTGACAGCATTTCACATAGATAAACTTCTTATTTTTTGACAGTTTAGTTTTATCATTTAGTAGGAGTGCATGTGTTGTGATGTTTATTTTTAAACTTTTATTTTCGTTATATTGGTAGTCGCATTTTAGGGTTTTGATATTAATTAATTTGTGTTAAGTTTTTAATCTTAAATTAAACATGCATTAATGTTTACTATTAGTTCTTTGTGGTTACTTTGTTGTTCTTTAATTTCAACATAATGACGGTGGGAGTTTGGAGTCGACACGGCGCTGCGAGCCTGGCAGGTTTGTGCAGTACACATTTCTACCAAAAAAATACAGACCTACATAATTTTATTTTAAACGCAAACACAAACGTATACTTAATTTAAATTGATTGATTTTTTGTCAAAGTGCTTCAGTGGAAGACATGTACTAAAGATTTGTAATTCAATAAAGGAGTGAAAACAATCGCAAGGTAGCAAGGTAAAATTAACATTCTCGCGAAACTATCGTTTACGTCGGGTTTTGTTGACCGTGAAGATTCATATTAAGAAATATGTTGCAGTGACTAGGTACTTACTTGTTTTCTAAATTTTTTGCTTTCAATGTAAAAAAAACTAACGAAAATATTTTTTTAATTAAAATAAAGTTTCAAACATTAACACTACTTTTAAAAAAACTAAGAAATATTGATAAACTTTGTATTAATTGAATCTACATTAAAATTGGCATATCATGTAAGTAAACTTTAATATAGAGTAGGTAACTTATGTAATAATGTTGTTTACAATTAATTTAAATTGCTTAAATTGAACAACCATAAATTTTGGAAGTGATTGTAAAATGTAATTTTATTTATCATATTATTCATAAACATGGAAGTCCTGATGGCCTAAATAGAAGTTGTTGTGGCCTAGAAGATAAGGAGACCTGGTGAATTTGTATTAACTGATGTGACTATGCCAGAGTTCTAATCCCGCAGGCAGGTACCAGATTTTCTAATGAAATACATCATGTAATGAAAATCAAACTTGCAATAATTACAATTTTCATAATTACTAGAAGTCAGATGTTATGTGAGCTTACCACCTGCCTGTTTCAGCTGTAAAACAGTAATGTATTTAGGTTTGACGGGTGGGGCAGCCGTTGTAATTGAAACTCGAAACTTATAACATATTGAACAACATAAGTATAGACTTGCAAGAATAAAAAACTTGTTCAGTGTTTTCTTAAAGGTGCCTCCGTTTGACACAAATTGTCAAATGACCTAGTTTCAAAAGAACAAAGGTAACTAAAGTCGTTGTGGCCTCACGGATAAGTGTCCGGTGCATTCGTGTTGAGCGATGCACTAGTGTTCGATTTTCAAGCGGGTACCAATTTTTTGTAATAAAATACGTATTCAACAAATGTTCACGATTGACTTCCACGATGAAGGAATAACATCGTGTAATAAAAATCAAAACCGCAAAATTATAATTTGCGTAATTACTGGTTGTAGGACCTCTTATGAGTCTGTGCGGGTGGGTACCACCACCCTGCTTATTTCTACCGTGAAGCAGTAATGCGTTTCGGTTTGAAGGGTGGGGCAGCCGTTGTAACTGTACTTGAGACCTTAGAACTTACATCTCAGGGTGGGTGGTGCATTTACGTTATGGATGTCTATGGGCTCCAGTAACCACTTAACACCAATTGGGCTGTGAACTCGTCCACCCATCTAAGCAATAAAAAAAAAGTACTGGTTGTGTTTATGTGATTATCGTCGTATTGTGCTGTACTATATCTTGATTTTTATTGAACTGTTGAACTTAATGTTGACATAATGTTGAAAATTTAACTGAAATTGAAAATTATTTTCTTCTAGTGTTTGTTTTTGCATCTTATTGTGCAATGTAATCATTTTATTCTTCTTGCAGCTCTCTGCTGCAAGGTAGGTAGTTAGGTAGAACAGATATTTGTTTTAAGCCATTTTGGGCTAGGAAAAATACCTATTGAATCAGTTCACTAAAGAATCCACCCTTTTATCTAATAAATTTTAACTATTATAAGTACTGAGTTGCAAGCTGCTCCCACTAATGGGAGATTGCGGCCACTTCCTGAAGTATGTAGAAAAAACTATTTCATCATTTACAAAACATTTTTGTTTTAATAATTTCCTTGGCAAACCTCTAAAAGATCAAGTTGGTATATCGGTCGGGCTTCAAAGTCGTACGTAAGTGAAATCTGCGTACTTTCGACCTCTCACCGAAACATCAATGAATGAAAGCAGTTCACACAGAGCTCCTCACAGATGCATATAAAACTATATATTTTAATCACTCTTTCATATTTATCTAAAAAAGTAGACAGTAAAAGGCAACCGGCACCCATTCCTCCGAAACTACCGCACGGACTGTCGCTGTTAGTACTACTGAGCGCTTATAACCATACCTCCGTTACAGTTTTAATTTTATCCATTAACGGCAAGGGAACGCATAATTTCTTGGCGGTAGCGATAGGCAGGATGGTGGTATCCTGTTCCTCACATAAGCCCTACGAAAGGTAAATTGTGCAAAACTATGACTTATCAGAATAATTAATAGGTCGATTTTGAACCTAGGATCTCTTAAATGAACAAGTTGTGCTGAGTCGGCTGATTAGAGCAAGTTTAATTTGATTTGGTTACGGCAGAAGTGTTCTCATACAAATGAATGTATTCCTATAAACCTTTGACGAATCAATTGCTCTCATAACCCAGTTATAGTACTAAAACGTTTATGTAAGCTATATCTTGTTTCCCGATGTTTGTGAGGCTTCACTGAACTAGGTGTCTGATTTCGTCGCCCACACAACACGTGTCGCGATTAGTTTAATTATATCGCATTAAATATTGACATACACACAGGATACAGCCTGATCCTGGATTCATAGGTTGACGCCAAGCATTCCTTGTTTGGCTAACGAACATGGGATGTTTTTGGAAGCGCTTCTCATTACCATAACTATTCTACGTTTACTAGTGTCGAGGAGCGTTAGTTTAGTTAATGAACAAACGGTGTGTTACCAAGAATTGAAGATAAACAAAAACACGGTAAAAGTATAAACCCTAGTTACGTCCTTACTGATTACTTGGTTCATAATATTTAACTTTGCTATATGTGTGTATGTAGAAGAAAAGCTTAGATATAAACAAAAAGCAGAACACATCAAAGACACACTGAAATTTATTTACAAGATTTTCTGAAATCAATAAGCTTACAAAAAATATATTCGACGAGCCCTGCATAACTTTATCTATTATTGAATAAGTAGTTACGTTTAAAATACATACAAATACGATGTAACGATTAAAATGTACTTTGAAACTGGTTTAATTGCTACTTAAAACATCCATTAACCTATCAGCAGTAATGTCAGTAGTGGCAGTAGTGTGTAGGTTAGGTAATTCTGTACCTAATGGGGCTTCGATAAATATCGCTGAATATATTAACCTTTTTTTTCTACCCTACCTAATTGTTGGTAGCCTAAGGGACTATTCCAACTTCATGCGGACCGGTAGGTGAGCTCACGGGCTCAACCTGAGAGAATTGCTAACACTAGCCCTAGTAAGAGCAGTGCTTCGCTGAATCTACTACCGGATCAGAATCGCGACTCACTGAGAAGATCCGGTGAGAAACTCTGTAGCTTGTATTAACCATTGACATGTGTAATAAAGGGCGTAGAAGATATTGCAAGTTCTGTTCGAAAATGACTGCTAATTCAGAGTAAACACAACTGAAAATGCAAAATGACTTCGAATTATTGGACCGCGCGTCTCCAAGAAACTAGCTGTAATTAACAAAAATGTGGTCCGCGATTCGCGAATGTATCTAGCTTTGCATTATCTAATTACATAGTAATTGTGAATTTCGGTAGCGAATACCGTTATAAAAGAGAAACGGTAATTTATAGCGAAAGCATAAAAAGGCTATGATTTCAAGATTCTTTTACGCAGTGCTTGTTCCATAAGGCACATTTTTCCGTTTAATTCATGATGGACTAACACGCAGGCAGCGGCTTGGCTCGGCCCCTGGCATTGCTGAAGTCAATGGGCGACGGTAACCACTCACCATCAGGTGGGCCGTATGCTCGTCTGCCTACAAGGGCAATAAAAAAAAAATAAAAAAAAAAAACGCGTCCATCCGTAGTCGATGCCACGAGCAACATTAACAATGTTAGAAGAATCAGTTCACTAGTTGAGAAAGTCATGTCTATGGACGCCAGAGGACGTTTCTGTTGTCAACGGGCTGCGATAACAACTTACCATAAGATCTGCTCATTTGCCTTTGACAGCAATAAAAACAATATCTGAATCTAGAAGTTTTGTTAACTTAGATAAGCAAACGTCACCATCCTGGCTATTTTTATCGGGAACCAGTCGTGCGTCGGTAAGGTGGCCGATACCTCTGACTTATACAAATTTCACCACCTTACTCTATGGATCAACGGAACGGCTTTCGCGCTACGAAGAGTGGATGAAGAATTCTGCCGGTCTCCAATTCCACATTGAGTGGACACAGATCAAATGCTCAGACTGGTCCCTCTGCGCAACAGCTCTAGGTAATTCGTTCTCAACACTGAGGGATGAGACTCGAAAGAAGTGATGGAGTCCTTATGTAGGAAAAAAATACACTACTGCTAAAATTATCTTGTCAAATTGAAACATATTTAGTGTTGATTGTTCGTTACAGTTGAAATTATCGAATTATTTGAAACAACCTTGTGACCTGCATGCGCAGGTGACATCGTGGTCACAGATGCGTAACGCCACGCCCATGCCGCAAGTGCACTCCCCTACTTGCTTTGAAATGAAAGGTCGCAACTAAGAGAAATATTTTTATTAGTCATTCCACTTTTTACAATTTGAGCTTTAATTCGACTTCGGTAAAGACGGGCTTATCTTGACAGACTTTTTACAAGTTTTTTTAGACAGTTCACCTGCGCCCTCCCATTTTTTCAAAACACGTCCTTACGGATCCATCAGATCCAATAACCTTTGCATTAGACGCCTTCAGCTCTAATACTAGGTGCAGGCTTAGGGACCCCGGTAACCGTACTCGTCGAACTCGACAAAGAGGTCGACGTGCAACCTAACCCATGCATCAGTTCGCTGAGTTTCTTGCCGGATCTTCTCAGCGGGTCGCGATTCCACTCCGGTAGTAGATTCGTTCGCTAAGCAGTTACTCTTGAGCTGTTAGGTCTCCTTCGCAGGCGCTCGGGCACCTGTTATCAAATCCCACCCCTTCTGGCTGAGCCTTTGCTCGGCCACCTGTCCTGGTGAAACTGGAAAGGCCTCCGGGCCACCAGTAAATATTCAATCATAAAAAAAAAACCTGCGCCCTCACAGTTTTTCAAATATCATGTATCAGTTCATAACGGGCTCCTCACTGCGTCATACACTCAGCGTGTCACAAAAGTGAGTAAAACACGTTTAAATGTACATGGTTGGTATAACAGGCTTTTTAGATTTTCTGCATTAAAATTACTATTCCTTTTTACCCAAAAAAAACCTAGTGAATAACTGTTTTTAATAATTTACGATATTATTTATATTGAAGTCATTAAAAATAATTACGAGTTAGCTGTAACACGATTAGTCATGAACAAATCATTTTATATGGAACTAAATAAACCCGACCACAGCTACGTTTGGTTAGCTGTCTAACAACTACAATCACTTTATCAAATACGATAGGAATAGGGTATGTTGCAATAAGTGCAATGATATACAAACTTGGTCTGTAAACGACGGTACAAAATACACCCGAAGTCCTGCGTAAGCCCAGAGGAATTGTCAGATAGAATAGGCTGTGTCCGTGATACACTCAAGGATATAAGTTAAATAAAACGTGAAGCAAAAACTTTGTATCCCTTTTTACGAAAATTGCGCGGACGGAGGAGTGTGAAATTTTCCACACTTATATAGAATATAGAGAAGAAGTGCACAATGCTAATTTTTTTTTTAAATAGTGCATAAAAGATACATTAAATCAATAAAGAAAACATTACACACACTGCATACCACGTATTTGACGCACACACGCATGCATACTATTTATTGTCAAACTTTTGTTCTTGACGTCTGTGGTCAAATTGATTAAATATATTAAATAGATAGATTAAATATTGTTTGTCTTTATTAATATTTTTTTATAGTGTAGCCTTGGTGAAATTTGAGATTATAGAAGTAAAAAGTAAAATCTTAATAGTGTACAAACTTACAATTCCAATTAATTATAGTCGAATTTGACTACTGCGATTACCACTAGTATAAGTTAAATAAAAACAGAAGCTGCCAAAGAAACTGCAGCAATGAACGCTCAGCTGAAGGCCTTAGTGAAAAGTAAAAGTCAGTGTTATCTATTAAGTTAAATTCTAATTGTCTAAGGGTCGATTCGACCAAACAAGAGTAAATCTTATTCTTAGAATAACTCGTCAGTTAATCGAGAGTAAATCAATTTTACGTTTTACCAACTACAATTCTAAGAATAGTGGGCCTATTCGGGAATTGTTACTATACCGCCGTTTCGCACGGAATAACGGAGCTATTCCTAGAATAAAGTAATGGCGTTTGTCAGTCCAACATCTGATTTCTGTCATTTCATAAATATTTATTCTGTTTTAATTTCAAGTCAACGCAATGCACTAAATGATTATTAATAGTCTGAATGCAACGTTTAAACGAAAAAAGATAAAACCACACGACAAAACTTGACAATTCCCTCAAACAAACAAGAAATAAAAATAATACGTTTGACAGCTGGATATCTTACACAACAGCTACTTTTTCACACTAAAATACGGCAAAATCGAGTTGACGATTTGTATGCTCTTACACTATGCCGTTGAACAACAACATTTATTTGCCGGATTTTATTTTTGTTCACCATTCACTCTGCTATTCGCGTATTGTTATTCCTAGCGCAAGTATACGTGGAAAAACGACTATGAATTTACTCGAGATTAAAATCATGGAATAGGTTATTCCTCGTATAGTTACTCGAGTTTAAATTTAAGTTTGGTCGAATCCGCCCTTAGTAATAACAAATGACTGACAACGGCGACAAGTAATATTATTATTTATTTTATATTTATACATAATTATGGACTTGTTCGTGGAGTGCGCCTTCATAATGCTGTTTCTAATGTTTTACTGGAGTCGTACCGATATTTTTGTAGTTTTTATTAAAATTGTTTTTTTTTTTTTTATGAGTGAAAGATTACTGGTGGCCCGGAGGCCTTTCCAGTTTCACCAGGACACGTGGGAATTAAAATTGTATGGGCGTACACCCTGCGCAGTTCTTTATCGAGAGCTCACAGCGAGGCAGCCAATGTATTTATCAGCGTGATCGACGGCTTTCGACGTAAGCAAATAATGCTAAATCATAAAATAAAAATATAACCTAAAACACAGCAACAATAAAAACCGAATAGATCTCATTAGCGCAATACAAATTAGTTGTTATTGTTACGTGTATTCATAACATATTCCCATCTAGGTATTCGATCCTGTTATATTATTACACGATACGGTTCTTGAATGGAACAATGAACTCTGATGAGTGACGTCACATGTTTCTTTCTAACGGTGAAATGTAAAGTACTTTAATGTACTCTTGAACTAAATGTTGTCCTTGCTATTACAAAACTTTTGGCCAAAGTATCTTCTTACACGTCACGAGTCGTAGATTTATTTGGAGCAACTGTGGCTTGTAATATTTCTGGGGCTGATGATGCCACATTTTTAGCCATTCATTAAATAACGATCACAATCTTTATAAAACACACTAAGGACAATTAAAGAACCTTTTTCCTTAACCGATAACTCGATGATTAGTAAATGATGTCTCATAGGTCGCCTTCTCTCCTATTAGTGCAAAAAAATGCCAAGCGTAATTATTATATAATGTATCTATTTGAAATCAATAATATATATCTTGAACATAGTCTTCTACTTAATACCTAGGTTTTTCTGTTGAACTTTTTGTTAAACTAATGACACTTGTTGTATTATCGTGGCCAAACTCTCTAAGCCCATTATACTCAACACGAGGGAATTACTAATTTGCTAAGTCGCTGTGTATTAACTTCGAATGTAGACTATTTTACGGTTCACTGGATCAGAATTGCACAAAAAAACCTTTGTATATAAGATAGTCCGCCTTCTGTCGCGCATTGATTTTTGATAAACATGTTCCTTGAAATAACATAACTGATAATTATTAATCGGATAAAAAAGCGCCCGAGCGCATTGTCACTGATAAACAAACCCAAACATTCATTTAAAATATTAGATCTTCTATGCAAGCCATTGACCCAAACGAATACCGAAATATTTTCTTCAGTGCTTGGTGAAAATGGGCGAATATTTACGTGAATGTTTGTCAATAGAATCGCCCATTGTGTTTGGAAACAAGAGCGCTTATTGTCGTCACTTTAAAACTTTCCATCTTTGTATTTTGACGAAACATTTGACGTTTGGAAAGGAATGTCGTGAAATTGGTTTATGTTTTCGAAGATGTTGGCAAATGTAATGCGTGAACTGTTTGGTGGCAACAACTAAACATAGTGATTCGCCATTAGTTAACGTCAACCAAAGAAAGACTGATTAACTTCACTATACCTTGTAAATCTTTTTAGAAAACATGGTTGTTCGTCCAATCGTCCCAATCCAAATGGACATTCAATATCTTACCGACAACTCTTAAATGCTGTGAAGTTTTACATTAGTGCAAATAAATGTGTATTCATAACAAATGGAACTCGATACCTGCCCGAGGATTGATCCATAGTTTCATAACAGATACATGACCTCATTCGCTTTATATACATATATGTATATATCTATTAACTGCTATGGATAAAACCTAATATAATTATAACCTATTCACTTCAATATGGGATGTGATGGCTTCCAGTGAAATTGTATGACGCCTACGAAAAGTATGGTCTGGGTAGAGAACCGACTGTCCGCCTCTCCAACCATAGAAAATAAAAAAATACATCAGCTGTGATCGTGAAAAAAACTAAATATGTGCCCAGGGCTGCTAAATTTCGAAATGTTTCGAAAATTTGTCTCGTGAGCAATAAAATATAAATTCTGCGTTATCGAAAAATTATGATCGTATTGAAAATATTAATAAATAAGAGGCACACTAAATTTTCACGTTTTAAGCGCAATGCACTGAGGTAAGCATTAGTCTCGTAAAAAGATTTTGTTTTGCAGCATAAGTAATATTTTATTTTGTTTCAACAGACGTTTAAATGTTCCATCATTCAATCAACATTATGCTACGATCATAACTACAAATGACGTTGTAAAATAATTTAGTAGTTATACTTCGAACCTTTAGTCGAAGTCTGTAGCATACAGGTAAATGGAGCGGAACTTTTTGCGGTGCATTTAAGGAAAGAGTTAAGCTAAGTCCGACCCTACATGTGAATGGGTCTAAAATCCGGAGGTTTTGGTTGAGCTCACACATGTTTCCCCTTATGTCTTGGGTATCAAGTGAATCCACTTATGCAGTTTCCAATGTGGTTAGATTAAAAAAATTGTGAGCCGTTTTTAAAGCGATAGTTTTGTTTTGTTGCTGGCGCGATATTACAAGTGGACTTTGCAGTTCACACATGTATATATTATCTACAGAGACGAATGATCATGTTAATAAAAAATATCCTTTCGAGGTAAATAAAAAACTGGAAGGGTCCTGTTCGGTTTGTTTGTGGCGATTAAAGGTTTGAGTTATTTAAATTCGGTTTAGTTGTGAATAAGTGTTTCATTATTGTGTAGTGTAGAAATTATACCATGAAATTCACCTTTTTTCTATACGTTCGTTTATTCGTACTGGGTAGGTATTACAATGACTCGTTAATTTACCTATCACCATTTTATACGGAGTCTGACAAAATCTAAACGTAATAAATAGCCTTTTGTAAAAATGAACTTGTCGTGGCTTAAAGGTTAAAACGTCCGATGTACTCGCATCAAGCGAAACGACGATTTTGGTACTTCATCCATCAATGTTTCAATCACCATCTAAGGTATCCGTTTTTTTTAAATACGTATTTTACACATGTTAATGAAAGACTTCCACGATGAAAGATTCATGTCTTGCAATCAAACTCGATCCCAATAAATTAATAAATTTGAGTGACTAGTTAGGTTGGGCTAATTGAATGTAAACTCGCAAGGGTAGGTGCCACAGATCATAGAAACACACTTGTTTCTATGATCTGTGGTAGGTGCCATCACCCCACCTATTTCCGCCATGAAACAGTCATATATTCAGATTTTAATGATAGAACAGTTGTACGGTACAGTTAAGACGTCGGCCTGATATCTTCACTAACTTGTTTATCCATCTATGTAACGATAAATAATAAAGACAGGATTTTATTTATTAAGATATGTTAATTTTACTGGCGGTAGGACCTCTTGTGAGTCCGAGCGGGTAGGTACCACCACCACCCTGCCTATTTCTGCCGTGAAGCAATAATGCTTTTCAGTTTGAAGGGTGGAGTAGCCGTTGTAACTATATTGAGACCTTAAAACTTATATCTCAAGGTGGGTGGCGCATTTACGTTGTAGATGTTTATGGACTCCAGTAACCACTTAACACCAGGTGGGCTGTGAGCTCGTCCACCCATCTAAGCAATAAAAAAAAATCGTTCAAAGTTCTCTAACTACATCACTATACAAAATAGGCGATTTCCCAGCTGCTAAATTAAATGCAACTGTAAGAATAACACAAGTTCTATGAGAAGCGCATTGCATTTATCTGAGCGTCGAGATCGCAGCACGTCTTTAATCCCACGGTCGACGAGTGGCGCATCTCAAATCAGAGTAACAGCCGCGACCAGACTCGCAGGCACCGCTCACTGGCTCGCGGCTCTCGCTACCGTTACTGGGGTGTCGACCTCTTCATACCTTTACAATTGTGTTACTTTCCAAACATATGAGTAAACAAACTGGGACAACCCCGACAGAAATGTTTATTAACGAAAACATTGCGCCGATTGAAATGTTGCCAGTTAAGTGGACGAGATTGTCAGATACCAGACCAAATACGTAGACAGACAGCGTAGATGAAAATATCAAATGAACTATTCGAATTGACGCTTTGACGATTGCGTGATTGGTCTGCCATACAAATATAACAATGAAAGCTCACAAGATGCAATCAGCACTCAAGGTGAGAGTTAGAGTGAGAGTGAGGATTCTGTTTTTCTTCGTCATTTTTAGTCAGGCTAACTTCATTTGATTCACATCACTAGCCGACGAATTAGTACACTTAAGAACTTAAAAATAGGGAATATGTCATTCAAAATATCATAACGACAGCTTTAGCGCTGCGGGTTAGTGTATCAATATAATTGTGCAGCATTTAATCCCAGTCTACGAACACCACAATGTTATATTGCGTTCCATCTTGACGCTCCGCCCTTCCTTTCAAGCTAAAAGTCATGTTTGCATCACGACAGAAACAAGCTGGTCCGGGCCTGTCAGTGCGTACCTACTCACTCACAGACGACCTAACTATAAATATTGTTTGTATTTGTATAACGGCCATCCTTTCTACAGGTTCGTTTCGCGTTATAAACAGATAAAATCACAATATCAATCCGTGCCCTGTTGGACGTTTTGGGAATCTTGTAAATTTATTTGCAAACATAAACTCATTTTCGGAGCGGTTTAGTTGTTTGGAACATTCTAAGAACTCGGAAGAAAGTAGCCGTAATATTGAGTCACCCGTTACAGTCGTCCCAAAGACCGCCGGTTACCGGAAGGTAAGGACCCATGAGTCATGGGTTACCTGGTAGGTGCTGTTGATGACGTCACCGTAGAATTATGCATGTTGATTTACGAGTGCGACGCACGCGCCGGCCGGCTCGCTTTGTGCGCGATCGTGTGTCCCTTTACAATTAATTTGTACTATTCAATTATAGAACTTGGCTGGAGACATGAGTATGTAATCTTTTTGTTTAGCTCAAGCTGTATTAATGTAGTTTTGATTCAGTAACTTTGACGGTCAGGCCGGCGGGTCTTATTCAAATTCAATCATTCCAAATCATTTATTTCAACTTAGATGTCAGTATAATACACTTGTTGAATTTCAAAATATAAATAACAATGTTAACTCTACTACCGGTTCCAAAAAAAGCCACAGTCCTAAACAAACTCAGTGGGCTTTTTTTGTTTTTTCACAAATATTTTCATTTAAAAAAAAAAATAAGTAACAATATTTGCAGTAAACGAAAAAACAAGTCAAAAATACAATTACAAAATAATAATGATAATGAAAAATGAAAAGGCCAGGAGCGAACGCCTCATTCCCACGTAGTGCCGTCTAGGAAATAATCCTTAACTTTATAATATGCCTTGTTGCACAAACGTTCCTTGACAGTTTTCTTAAATCTATGAACAGGTAGTAGTTGAACGTTTTGTGGGATCTTGTTGAAAAGTTGTCCCCTTAAAAGCGTTCCTTATTTTCTTAATTCGAGCCGCCGCCGCGCCAGCAACGCAAGCCTATGTTTGTTCCTAGTGTTCACATTATGCAAATCGGTTCAGTTGTTAATTGACTTGATTATTTCAACGTGAACATCGCTTTCCACCCCTTCTTTTTGGCTGAGGTTGACTAGCTGGAATGACACCTCGCACGATGGTTTCTGGAGCTACATATATGTGTAAGACAGTTGAACCCGCTAAAGCTCCATCGTCCCTCAACACCTTAGCGTCGCTGAAGCTAATGTAATGATGTCTGATTGATCAATTTAGAAGTGCAACTAGACGTCCGAAATTAATAAAGGCGGATGATTTTTTCTCATAATCTACGACATAAAATCTGAAGACAGACGGCCACCGCCGCACACCAACCACACGCACCACAAATCGAGTATTTTAGTAGTATGAATTCAAATTTGGCAAATATGTAGTTAACATTTTTTTTTACTTATCATAACTGTTGATCGGTATTACCTATATATTAGTAAGTCAAAATGTTAATGAATAATGTATATAGATGGATATGCTATTAATTAAATAGCAGGCAGAGGTTACAGAGTGCACTAATTTAAATCGTCAGGAACTATCACGTGAAGCAGCATGAATTTGATTTGCAAATTTTATGAAATTTATTTGGTTTATATGTCACGTCAGAATATCACAAAAATAAAAATAAATATATGTATATGAAGAGTTGAAATCTATGGCATTAAATTTTGAAATCGTACTGTATTTATATCTCCTTAAAAGTAACAGTTTTACTTTAGCCTTTACTTTTATAAAGCGAAAAATGGTCACGCATCGCAGCCTCAGAGGCGGACGTCCAAGATGTCAACCATTTCATCGGAACTTTTTCAAATTGTAATTCCTTGTACCTATCTCATCTTAAATAATATTTTTTTATGTTATTCATCTAAAAATTAAAAAAAAACTACAAACGATTTCGCATAAAAAGTTTTTTAAAAAAAGTTAGATCAGACCTTTTGTTTCTGAAGTTGGGACCACCATTCGAGTTGGTTTTGTGTGTTCACAATAGAGCCTTCACTTGTAGGGTATACAACATAATCGTTTGCATGATGTCACCGAAATCACGTTCCCAACAGTTAATTGTTTATAGTCATAAAATGAATTTATATCATACACTCCTTCAATTTAGAGTTCATAATTCAGTAACAAAAACGATTCTCCCACATGTCATAGACATTTTATTCAATAGTAAAATTTTGACGCTTTGCTTTGAGTCTTTTTTTTAAAGTAAATATACTAATTTCCAGTTTCTCAGGTGCTGGATAGTGTGGTTTCATTTCTTGCACTCAAGCTTTGTCAGCGGCTTGGCTCTGCCCTTGGCATTGCTGACATCCATGAGCGACGGAAACCACTTACCGTTAGGTGGGCCGTATGATCGTCTGCCTGCTCGGGCAATAAAAAATAAATAAAAAGCTTTCACACTAAAACTACAGAATCGATTTAAATAAAATTTATATACAGATAGTCAAAGGAAGAGAAAGGACATAGGCTCCTTTTTAATGCGAAAAAAGGATTGTAAAGAGTTGAAAGGTGGGGATGAAAAGTTGGCTGAAAGTATCGTCATTTTTAAAACTAAAAACTTGTTATTTTTTAGGCTGTGTATTCGATGTAAATAAATATGACACTAAGCTTACACATCATAATAACACACAATTATAAAAATATAGTGTGAATTACCCAAAATATAACGATAAGTATTCAGTAAGAAAAAAAATCTGACATCTGCGAAGTATTTTTGCGTGCGGCGCAAAAACCGTTGGAGTTACACGTATGTATGTATGTATATAATGTAAAATGGAAATGTTTGTCTTAAATAGTCCTACAAAAACAGCCCGTGACAGCATGTATCTATCTTTTATTTGTAAACCATTATCGCCAAAATAGTGAAAGATTAGATTTTTGATTTGTTACGTTCTTTTTTATTGTATTTGTTACTGTGAGGACCATATTTTTATAAAAGAATATTCAATAAGATAAATCATAAACTCGGGTCGCTAGTACAATAAATATATTTAGCATAATTAGCGCGAGGTCCTGCGAATTGCATGTCCCCTTTTTGACGAAACGTAAGGTTCGTGTTTGTAATCCTTTTACCATGACAACGTAACACAAAATATCAGATAACGTAAAAATGTTAAAGTTAATTTTATGGTCTGAATCGAACGAAATTCGAATAAGTAATAAAAATCCATGAGGACATTATTCATGTGGAGATTATATCTAAACTACATATTATTATGTATGTATACTTAAATGAATATAAGCTGTTCGTTAATATAGACATTACTTGAGAACGGATCGCAGAATGAGATATTTAGGGAAATAAGTTAGTAGTAGGAGAAGTAGTCCCGAAAACTGAAATATTCAAAAAAAGATTACAAAAATATTGATAGATATTTTCATTCATGTCGAGCCAGTTAGTCACAAATAGAGCTGAAGAAAGAAACTTTCGGTTTTGTCGGTACACACATGTGACGTCACAATAAACAAAAGTTTTTTTTTTATTGCCTTTGTAGGCAGACGGGCATACGGCCCAACTGATGGTGAGTGGTTACCGTCGCCCGTGGACTTCAGCAATGCCAGGGGCAGAGCCAAGCCGCTGCCTATCGCTTAATACTCTCCACAAGCCTCGTTTGAAGAAGGACATGTCATAGCGCTCGGGAAACACCGTGGAGGGGAGCTCATTCCATAGCCGGATGGTACGTGGCAAAAAAGATCTCTGGAAACGCACTGTGGATGACCGCAGTGGCTCCAGCTAGTATGGATGAATTCTACTCCGGTGGCGGGCGGTGCGATGGTAAAAACGATATGCTGGTATCATCTCGAACAATTCCTCAGAGCACTCCCCATGGAACATACGGTACAAAATACAGAGGGAACCGAAGTCCCTCCGCAGACCCAGAGAGAGAAGATTTAAGTTGAATTGATTTTGATTCAGTTTAAGATTTTAAGTTTTATCATCATGATGGATTTCAAAATGTGCAGAGCCAGCCTTCTTGGCATATTTCAATGTTTCAAAATAACAGCGCACCGGTATATACAATTAAAAAAACTCAAAATTTATTGGTATGCAATACAGTACATACACTCCTAATGTCGCAACTACGAGTTCATTTGAGGTCATTCTCGTGGTAAATCGATCGTAACTCGATCACTAGCTAGACTGACTATCGGCGCTAGAATCTGTCGTGTTCCAACTACAGGGACGATGTGACCAATTTCAAATACAAACCTCCACACAGTGTGACCAAATTTAAGCATGGTTGTTGAAGCAGAAAAAAAGATTGTAGTGCACAAAAGCATCGCCATAAAAATTACAATTTTCCTTTTTAAAAAAAAACGAAAGACATTTAATTTTGAGGGTAGAAATTTCTACAAGAATGATTTTAACGTGAAATACCTACGCGTTGCAATAAAGTAACTGGTTTTCTTTGTTTACAAGAAAAAAATATTATTTGTATGGACTATTTATTTATTGCGGGCTGTACGTTTTTTTTTTGAATCGTATATTTCGTTCCGTACATAAATTGGGCCTTAATAATTTCAAAATCGTTATATGAACCAGTCGAATTAGAGAATAAGCGAAATTTTGAAAAGACAACGAGCTTGTAAGTACTAAATAAAATCATTCCAATCAATTTCAAAGTTTTTGCAAAAGTCGTGACAATTACGAGAAAATTCCACAGAAATTATTTGTATGTTGTCTCACTTGTACCGAATCTGGTGGTTACGCACGACCGTTTCAGCACACGACCGAATGTAGTTTTAGAAAGCTCATTCATTACAATTATTACTCAACTACGGCATTGTGGAACGGGGCTTATGATTTTAGCATTATATATTTGACAAGTTCATTAAGTAGTCGATAGTTAAGATGCCTATTGTATTCCCAGTCATGATATTATACCTTTGTGGGTGCAATAGGTCCAGCGATGGAACGATATTGTTTAAAAAAAATCAGGTGGAGTATGATACGCACAGCCTAGGATAGGTAAAGTTGGCACATGATAACCAGGAGAAAGTCATTAAAGGATTAGCATTGAGAACTATCGACGCAAGAGAGGAAAGGAGAAGATGATACGGAACACGTAATATTCTGATTCCGCACATATCGGTACAATGCGTTATGCATTACAGCAGCTATACCATATAACGAAGACACGAACTTGATTTTTTTTTCTTATTTTTTATTGCCTTTGTAGGCAGACGAGCATATGGCCCACCTGATGGTAAGTGGTCACCGTCGCTCATGGACGTCAGCAATGCCAGGGGCAGAGCCAAGCCGCTGGCTACCATGTCTGAAGTTTGGCAGCGGTATTCACGTAATATCTAAGTTCCAATAGATGTTGCATTTGTGTTCATCTGCTCCTCATTGGTCTTAAATTGTTTATCGTGTTCTGGCGAATAAAGTGGAATTCAATCGTTTTCTAATCCTTGAGTATCCAAACATTACTGTTATGTCAATATACGCACTACATCATTTTTAAAGTTATTTCCTGAACGTGTCAGCGAATCATCAGATCTTTGTGAGGGAATGTGGAGAATATGAGGTTAATGGTTTTACCTATCTACCTACAGTCTTATCGTTCAGTTTATAGTCGTAAACTAGGTTTATTGATGGACTATGCAATCGATAAGGATAAAGAATATCCGCCCACGCAAACCTTAGACCGTTCTAGGCACTGGCGTAATGGTTTCTAACCTTAGTGTGGCTTATGGGTGCCAAGGATGTGTTATATATAGCACTCAAGCTAAGTATAAAGACATTAAACTCGTAATTGAGAGCGTTTTCACTGGCACCAAAACTTATTTACGATCAAAATGTGTCGTCGCTAATTTTTTTTATTGCTTAAATGTGTGGATGAGCTCACAGCCCACCTGGTGTTAAGTGGTTACTGAAGCCCATAGACATCTACAACGTAAATGCGCCACACACCTTGAGATATAAGTTCTAAGGTCTCAGTATAGTTACAACGGCTGCCCCACCCTTCAAACCGAAACGCATTACTGCTTCACGGCAGAAATAGGCGGGGTGGTGGTACCTACCCTCGCGGACTCACAAGAGGCCCTACCATCAGTAAAAAATCTTTATTTTTTATCTTTATTGCATTTAAAATCTCATTGAAATGTTATATTCAGTATTTAATATTGTGCTGGTCATGCTCAAAGCGAATCTACTGAAACGTAGAGACAAAATTTTCACTGTGCAACGCAAACCCTCAGTAATAGAGCGCAGCGTGAATAAATACCGTATTGAGTTTTCATCCTGCCCGTACACGTCAGGCCAGACACTTGTCTATTCATATTCAGATTTTCGCAACATCTCGCATATTATGTCTAGCACCGAATTTAACAAAAAATCGTGTTTAAACGTTAAGAAACTGACTCGTTCCACTGTTACCTCGCGTCGTTCGCTGGTGACCTGGTTATGCGCTACAGGTGTGGGTTTCTGTGCAACACATTCATCACGACTGTGTGTCCAACAGCCTGCTCTGCGGTACTGATCGATTCGATGACGTTATACACTCACGGTGGAATCTCTAGAGCGTTTGGCCTGTTTTGGGTAAGTTTGGTCTATTCAAAATCATTGAATTGTCGGGTAAATGTAAAAAAATCAGCTATTCCAGAATCATTGCGGAAAACTTAATACTGCTGTGTTTAAAATTCACAAGCTTTGAGAGAGTTAAATATGCCTGATAAACACAGCATTGAAGAATCAATCAGGCTAATAAACTAGGGTAGGCTGAAATATTGATGTGAAATTTTCGGTGGGAATCGATAAATAATATTGGTTTTTACGCAAATCTTTGTGTAATAATTAGATTAGCGGATAGTGACGTCGTTTTATTTACCACAGTGCGCCATGTCTATGATCAAATGAAAAACCTGACAGCTTCCTTAATAATAAACAGATTTCAAATAAGTTTTCGTTGATCGGTTATATTTATGATTAGTTTTTTAATAAGATAATGTAAAATATTGAACACGCAGAATTAAAATGCTTAGGTTGGATAGTTAATTAAAATTCTCACTTTGCAATGTTGTTCAGAAGGAAATGTTTTTGTAGTACCATGTGTCGCGCTGATACGGGTTCGTGCCGTCCGCGTCGTCTTGTCTCCTTTTAATTAAATTATGCGATTCGAAAGGTAGAATAGCCCTTATATCATGAATACGCAGCGGATATAACTTTATTTGATGTACGACTACTGCTTTATAAGCTAAGCCGGACTGGTCCGACCGGTCCGAAGCTCTCGCAAGGAAAAGGGGCAGAAGGCTGTCCTCGACCTAACCGTACCCTCACTCGAGATGATGAGATGGGACGTCATTAACGTATTTCGCGCTTGTTAAATAAGAATCTTTAAGAAGATTTTGGTAGATGTAGAACACATCAAAATGAAAATATATGAAGATTCCAAAAATATTAGTGAACTAAATCAAATCGTGTAATAAAGAATAATCCCGCAAAATTATAATTTGCGTAATTACTGGTGGTAGGACGTCTTGTGAGTCCGCGCGGGTGGGTACCGCCACCATGCCTATTTCTGCCGTGAAGCAGTAATGCATTTCGGTTTGAAGGGTGGGGCAGCCGTCGTAACTATACTTGAGATCTAAGAACTCATATCTCAAGGTGGGTGGCGCATTTACGTTGTAGATGTCTATAGGATCCAGTAACCACTTAACACCAGGTGGGCTGTGAGCTCGTCCACTCACCTAAGCAAAAAAAAAAACTAAAATTCAAAGCCCGTCGCAAACGCTAAACCGGTCGCTACTTCTAGTGTGCTGGAGATCTCAAGTTGCTACCTTCACTGGAGGAAGGAACTGTTGGCTCCAGTACATGAAGGTATAACATTTGTTTGGATTCGATTTTTCACTTAGATGTGCTTACTTTTAAACTTAGATCTTTCGTCACTACAGTTTTGTGGTCATGGACGACAAGTGCTATTAATCTAAACATGAACATTGTGCTAAATAACGTGAAACTTTGTTTTTTTGCACCCTTATACAACAGCCAGTATCTTTATCAGCATCGTTGGATAAGCGCAACCCATAAGAAATATTGTAAACAAGTTGTTGTTAGTAATTAGTTGTTCAATGATATTTCAGTACTATTTCTACATCAGTGAACAAATAGTACCATTAAACCAATCGGACGGAAAGTGACTTAGACCTTGGAGGAGTCATGTGATTAGTTCATGACTGCGTATGTCCATTCTTTCAGTCATAGCCTTATTTGTTTTTCTTGACCTAAGTAAATCTACGAAAGAGTTAATACTAGGGCTTCTACGATGTGAATGTCCCCGTTCAACAAGCCTTCGCAGTTACTGACAATAGCGGCTATCCATAAAACTGTTGTTACACTATGTTAATGTGTTTCGGTCTGAAGGGTAGGGCAGCCGTTGTACTGCTCAGTTTTAAAACTGAGACTGAACTTAGAACTTGTCTTGAGGTGGGTGGCGGCATTTACGTCGTAGGTGTCTATGGGCTCCGGTAACCACTTGACACTAGGTGGGCCGTCAGCTCGCCCACCCTTCTAAGCCATAAAAAAACTTCAAGTGTATATCAACCTCATGGTATCAATAAGCTCGACAGTGATACGAAACAAATGCAGCTTTTTCGTTCTCCTTGGCACAGGGAAGCTATCTATTGTATTTGGATTTGTTCAGTGCAAAACGCGAAACTTCTTCTGGGAAATCTTTATGTATAAGCAAGCTACTGTAATTTTTAGACGCTAGTTAAATTATTTGCATCAGATAGATATTGTGATTGCCGAAGAGATTTAGGCGTTTCCACAATGTTTGGTGGTATGGTTTTCATAATTCGTCCGTCTTTGTTCCAGGCTGCTTCATATTCCTGACGTATACGCTGGCGACAACTCCTGGTAGCTTCGCAGCGGCGCCCGTCGGACCTTCCGATCGACCAGAGGCCTATTTCAACGGCAGCTCCTATATCAGACTATCCAGGCCTATTTCCTTGAAGCAACTTGTTGGACTTAGTTTTAGAACTTGTGTTGGTAAGTTTGAAAAATATTTTTTTTATTGTTTATTTGGATTCACTCGAATGCTTGTAACTTATAGTTCGGTTGTGCACTTCAATGAAATGTATTATCGCATCTATTGGACTCGCTCGAGCACTTTCGTTGTAGTAATAAATTATTCAACAACAATTTGATTATTAAACTTATTGACCTTTTCATTCATCATCATCATCATCATGCTTTCCTATTACCCTCTGCTGGGGTGTAGGGCTCGATTCAAATTTTTCCATTTATATCGGTCTTGGGCAGTCTGTTCTAGCTCCTCCCACGTCATGCCCAAGACCCCTAGCTCCTGCTCCACCGAGCGACGCCAAGTTGTTCTGGGGTGGCCTCTCTTCCTTTTACCAGACACTTTCCAGGTCAGTGCTCTCTTTGATAGGTGGGTATCGGGCTTTCTCAAAGTGTGACCAATCCAATGCTACTTCCGCGTAAGGATCTCCTTCTCCATTGGTGTCTGCTTAGTGATCCTCCACAGCTCTTTGTTAGTGATCTTCTCAGGCTAAAAGATTTTCAAAATCTGACGCAGGCACTTATTCACAAACACTTGAAGTTTTTTGATCAAGTCCTTGCGAACAAACCAAGTTTCGCTCCCGTACAGCAATACAGACTTTACATTTGAGTTGAAGATCCTCACCTTTGTTCGTCTTGTTAAGGTTGAGGAACTCCACACTGGCCTAAGTTGACTAAACGCGGCTCTGGC
>NW_021011772.1:0-28867 GCF_003987935.1 Bombyx mandarina | reverse complement strand
AAAAAAAAAAAAAAAAAAAAAGCATCGAACAGAGACCACTTTGGCTTTATTACCCCGAGAAAAAGTTTTATATGAAATCAACGATTGTTTAAAATGGCACCGAAACTGAAGTATTGTAAATGTTTAAAGCAAACTGCCATACCATAAGATACTGTTAACTTTTTTGCTGTGTGAAAAGTAACGTAATTGTCAGTATTTTTAGGTACTTAGCTTAGTATTTAAATGTAAAAGTATTTTAAATTATATGTACAATCTTTTTTTTCCTTATTCTAACGATATTTTTTTTCCGGACTGTGGGCCGAACTTCATACGAGTTGTCCGTGCCTAGATGGCACGGGGGTTTGTGGGACTTGAAGGTCTGCAGTAACACAGAGCAGACCGTGGGCCAAAGAATAAGACCCTACCCACCAAACGACTCCTCTTGCACTCTCTCACCCGACATCCGATCTCCGTCCGGGGTCAGAACCCAGGCCGGGTTCCCGAGGTCAACACTACACCTAAGCTCGCAGTGCGACCCCAACGATGCTCGACCGATGGGTTGTCGAGGCGATCGTCTACGACCAACGACGCTGGTCTCTGCGCTAAGTCGGTCCATCAGACTGCCCAGGAGATACAGCAGATGTTTGGGGATACAATAAAAAAATTACTGTAAGTCAAGTCCACGTTTCGTAAATTATGATAAGTTACTAGTAAAATATAAGCTTTCGAATGGTTTCTTTTATATCCACCAGAATTCGCTTGAGGGAAAATTTGATACACCCTGTGTATTGACTATTCTATGTTTTGATTTCTCAAATGCATGTTTTTGCTTAAGGTATCGATTTTATAAAAAATATTCGCTTACAACGACTGAATTGTGTGCCGGTCTGCTTAAATAAGCAAATACGTCGACAAAACAAACTTTTTTCATGTGATTTCTCTGTTTCTCTTTTTGTGACTATATATCAAGTCTTATTTTACCTCTTGATTATTACAAGGACGCTACTGCTCTCTTTCTATGACACTACGGTGACAAAACGAAAGGATTTTTATTTGTTTTGTAATTGAGATATATTCAGGTTAATAATGCAGGTTAAGAATGATTACGGTTCACAATTAAACCGCTTCTATTTGTTTGAACCGTTACATTCGAATACCATTCATTGATTTTAGATAAGAAACTTGCATTCCAAGAATTGTATGCAAATTGTATATGAAGAGGACATATGACCACAAAACCAGTACAAGGATGTCGCGGTCCGAGCGATAAATATCCGGTTATTTCTATCTTCGGCGTTCGAACAAAACATGTTTCTGAACAACATTGTTGTTAATTCTTCACGCAACTGCACTTAGCACTTTATAAAAGGCTTAGTTATCATGTTTACTACATAGTAGATCAAATCTATGAACAGAACGTAAAAATTAATAATTATTACATGTATTATAGTGGCGGGTAGCCATCATACAACGCAAGATATTTGACAGATGCCTGAGTCTCGCTTACGACATTTTCAAGATAAGCTTACATATATAAAAGTTCCGAACAGCAAGATTCGGACCGTCGGTCTACCGAGAAAATATCACCCGCTCGGTGGAAGATCTTCCCTTTGTCGCTTAAGCTTCCCAAAATTATATTATCAATCATTAATAAATGAAATACTGTAATGAATGGATTGATTGATTGATTGTGTACCTTTTTTCCCATAGAGCTAACCCCATACTTAGCGTTAACTGGCGCTCATAAACAATACCGCCACTCACCTTGAGACATTAGTTCTAAGTCAAAATTACATATATAATTCAACAGCTATCCTTTAAACTATTGCGGAAAGACGAAAACATACACTGCTCCGGATATCGGGAAGCCCAACGCTGCGTGCAATTTCGGGGAATCCCACAATTCAAATAAAAGAGCATCAAATAACAACAGCGTTAAACACTGTACAAGACAAACAATTTTAGAAAAAAAAAGTTACTGATGACGGTGCTTACCACTCAAATCAACGATGTGATGATGCACAGTATATATTATGATATAATTCATTTGCATTTTTCGTTAATGTAGATAGGACGGATACTTCGATGTGTCAACGTTGTCTGCATGATGCAGTAACACCAAAAATCAGGTTACGACATAACGATATCTCGTTTCTATTAAAAACAAAATTCAATTTAACTTGCGAATTTCATATTCGGAAGGCTTTTGTTCATCCCAATCTCACAGGTGTCTCACTTGACTCACATGGTGCTGTAGTAGTTAACCCTTAGCCCACATGACAGCTGGGCCGAGAGTCGTGTGTTCGTTTCCCGCGTCAGGCAAACACGTGTGTCATGAACACGTTTGTTTTTCTTTGATCTGAGTGTTTAATATAGATTTAAATATATATAAGTATATTTATCAGTCTTAACATAGTTATATCACAGAATTATAGAGTAGTATCATCTTATTACAGGGAATCTTATTTTTCGGGTTAGATGACCGTGTTTGTCGTGAACTGTCGCCAGTTCTTAATATAGTAATGTTTTTATTTAGTTGCTGTGAAAACTGACCAGGTTTTAATATCTGTTAATTTGCCTCACTGACTAATTCATTTGGGTATGCATTAGGGACTTAAAATTACGGTGTCGTACTGTCAATAATTTCGATCTGAATAAAGTCGATCCAAGATCCGACATCCGGTTCAAACATTATTTATAATATCTTGTTTCAAATTAAAAGGAAGTAGGTCGAGGCTATTTAAAGTGTTCAAAACACTGATGTTTAGTAGCCGGGCAGTTATAAAAATACAAGTTATATTTTGACTTACTTTTTTGTATACAATATGTGTATATAGATCAGGGGATTGGTCAGAGGAATATATATACCAACTAAAGATTGATTTTTCCTCGTTTATTTTTACATTTAACTAAAGTATATAGGTACCATTTTGTTCGATAGCTTGTTGCTATTTTGTTGGTGTAGACATAATACCATCGCTGTAGAAATTTTGGAACTTGGGCAAAAGCTGCGACAAGTAATTTTGACAGTCCTGTCTTGATGTATCTGTAGAGATCCGAATCAATGGTTTTCTTCCGTGTTATAAGTTCATAATGAACCATCGCTATCCAATGCAACCTTATTGCGAGTTCATTCGGGTTTCGTTAGGGTCTGTGGAGCTTAGTTACCTTTTGACCATGCTTTTTTCGACGCACATTCTTGTCGTAGATACTTAATATATTGTCCATGATTAATGCTTAAAAATCACAATTTTCAAAAACGGTTCGATTTCACTACGTTCTTATAGATAATCAGCGGAAAAAAAATGCGTTTTTATAATGTCATGAATTAAAGTTATTGAATTCATCTATATACAAATAGTAATATCAAATAGATTTTGCGTATAGTTGTTGAGTTCCTTGTCTAAAAGATAAGACCGCTCGGTATCAAGGAATGAGACTATGCAAGTAACAAATCTTATAGGCAGGCAATTTTTTTTCTAAGGAAACACGTACTTAAAATATTGGTCGCAGGGCGTATTGTTGGTCTACACGAGTTGGTGCTACCCATAACTTTGCTGCCACCATCTTGTATTTTTTGACACACAGCAGTCATGGATTTCGGTATTGAGGGCCGGATAGCCACTATATAATACAATTTAAACTTCAACTTCATATTTCAAGGGCTCTGGTAACTATCAAACACCAGATCGAATAAGAGCCTGTTTATACACGCAAATAAAAAGGATACACTGAGTGGCCACTTCACAGGCGAAAAGTAAAGTAAAGGTTTATTAATAATGCTTAATACATCAGCAGTACGTGAGTGCAATGATTACGCGGTAAAGTGTTGAAAACAAGCGTGCGATTTGTTTTCTTGTAGTGAAACAGTTAAGACTTTCACTGTGCGTACCGAGTCGGTTACCTCGACGCGTGTGCATATTTCCCGTCATTTTTGCGCGCGCGCGAAGGGGCAAGCGCGGTCTCGATTGTTTTCGTCGTGTTTTGCGGTTTATTTCTGGCACCCGAGACGCGCTGCTGCGGCGGTGCAAGTCGCTGGCACACGTCACTGTCCACGCTGCCACTATAACTGTTGATATTCGATCATTATTATACATATTATGTGGCAAAAATGTCTTTACATCAAACACGAACACTCATTCATTTCATATTATTATTTACCCGTTTATAATTTAAAAAAAAAAAATTGATATGTTTAGTTTTATTAAAAAGTGTTCTAATTTCAATTCGCCTCGAAATTTGAATTCAGTTATTTACATGGCAATTGCTAAATAGGCTGGTATGCCGAAAGTTAATTTTGTTTTTTAATTAGAATCGAACGTTTGATTAACTGTCATTCGCTTCAAAATCAAAGGTTGCTTTAGTTTTAAGTTAAGTTTTAGAAATTAAAAAAAACATGCATTTCATTTCATTATACTACTATGATTTTTATTTAATCACATGTTGAAAAACATTCTTATTCGTGTTCCATTGAATATTTTGTAGTTTATAATGTAATTATCATATACATATGCATGCATCAAGCATGCAAAGACACAAGTGTGACAATAAAATTTGATAGCAGGACAATTTTTACGATATGAAATCCACAATCATCAGAGCATCTTACATGATAATGGTCTGACTCGCTAGCTATCAGTATAGATAATGTACATATGTTTATTTATTTGGCAAACCTGAACAACTACTAATGCCTTATTCTCACTATCTACTTCTTCTACATTAATTGAAACCTTCAGCTAATCTTGATTCTGATTTACCAGTCTACGGTTGAGTGTCGTGAAATGTCACTCAGGGATATGATAGTAGAACCGTCTCCTTTGCCGTATCACTCTTGTCCGAGTGGTCGTGGCTGTCATTCAGTATCATTGCTGTGGGCCTCATGAGCAGTCACCACATCTCCCGGTGTTTAGTGAGCTTGGTACAATCATGTAAACAACCGCCAACTGCCGATTTGACTTGGTAGGTCCATATAAAAAACTACTCGACCAGAACAGAAAGAAAAACCAGTCATTATGATACTACAATCGAAAAATCACCACATACGATGAAATTACAATAGCGTTTTTTGGAAGCGATTGATTTCTTTTTTATTACTTTGGATCGGTAGCCAAGTTTGCGGCCCGCTGCAGGCATACATATATACCGTAATGTGGAAGAATGTTGTCTCCGGTCGAAGAATGAACTGTTTTAAGTAGTAGCTGTATAAAAATTAATGTCAAAAAGATATGTCAAAGTGACATTATTAATTTGTCGTCATGTGACACTGCACTATATTTTTTATTTATTTATTATTTTTATTGCTTAAATGGGTGCACGAGCTCACAACCCACCTGGTGTTAAGTGGTTACTGGAGCCCATAGACATCCACAACGTAAATGCGCCACCCACCTTGAGATATAAGTTCTAAGTTCTCAAGTATAGTTTTATGACGGCTGCCCCACTCTTCAAACCGAAACGCATTACTGCTTCACGGCAGAAAACTTCACTATATGTGGAATAAGGACAAGAAGAAGAAGAAGAAGAAGAAGAAGAATAATAATAATAGCAGTACAACCCTTCGAAACGGAACGCGTGACTTACTCAGAAGCAACGGTCGAAATAAGCTGCATATTGGTATGTTATACTGCTGGCTTGCAGTATGCCATACCACCAATAATCCTTCAACTTAGAATTCGCTTGTTGCAAATTTTCGTCACGCCATATATTCCAATTGACCCGGATATTATGGTTTACCCGTACTTTTGTATATTTTTTCTTGTCTTCATTACGTTGAGGAGTACATTTTAAAATTATAGATTATTATATTTTTTCGAATACCACCAGGGATTTACGAATGTTTTTAACATTCTTTAAAATTCAATGTTCTAATGGTTATCATAATAGGTACCTACTTACTGCTATGAAGAATATTTCGATATTAATACATCATCACATCGCATTCTAGTGACTGGTAATAGGTATAAAGTTAGCTCGCATGGTGGTTACGAGCATCCTACCTACATCTGGGACGAAGCAGTCTTGTATTGGAAAAAAAATCTAAATCGCCAAAATGTCACACACGTAAATAAGCTATGCAAAAACAATCAAATTGTGTTTGCCAACTTAACAAAACGAAGTTCTTAAATGAGTAGGAAGCATTCTCAAATTAAAAAGTTAAGCTATTGCATCATACAGAATTCACGAAATGAACGTTATGCTATCTATAGGCTCCGATTACCACTTATCACCCTGAGATTGTCAGAAATTAAGCACAAATAAAAAAATTATAAGTGAAAATACATAAGAGTTATACCTCCTGTGAGCTAATCGTTCCAAGAATAAGATAAATGTTTGCCGTTTCAGTTTGAAAACAGCTTCGGTGTCGTTACCTTTCCAGAGAATCAACGGAATGCTGTCTAAGTGATTCGGAGTAATTGTGATTTGTTGGTGTGAACGTTCTAGTTGCTGTAATTGATATGATTAAAATAAAATGTCGATTGCACAAAACATAATATGATCACATACAAAGATGATTAACGAATGCTATTAATTTACCTAATGTAAATATCGTAATTTATATATATATAAATGTTATGTGGCATTGAAATAATTTGTTTATTTTTCACGAATACATGACAAACAAAAAGGCCTGTAGGCAAATGAGTAGATACTTCAACATATTAACTACCCTTCAGTATGACAAATGAAGTTGAAGATTCGATTTGAATGATAGCTACCCAGCAAACCAGATCTCACGAGCGTTTTAGCCAAATACCTTTACAGGAGTGCGTTACGAACCAACAAATATGATAGTTACTACTTTACATTAGCTCTACCAAGAGCAGTGTTTCGCAGAATCTACCACCGGATCGGAATCGCGACCTTCCTAGAAGATCTGGCTAGAGACTCCGTGGGCTGTGTCGATGGTGGAACTTTTCGTCGTGGTCGAGGATTTCGCCGAGGACGGTGACCACCCCGCTTTAACTATCGGTATATGCGTGAAATACAGCTATTTGTTGAAGTTGCACCTACATACATACGACATTCAACGTATGATATTAATGGAAGTACATAACAACAACAACTGTCACGACTTTGATCACAATCTGATGAAAAGTTTAGGAACGTACAGAGGATAAACATAAAAATAAATGTTCATTTTTATTAATAGTTAAATTTAAACCAAGCGGCAAATTAAGAAAAAAAATTAATTAAATATTTTACTAACGCAAAATAGGGGCCCGTGTCGGAAGGAGGATGTCAGAGCCTATATGAAAGATGCATTGAGTGACCATTAAGAAAACCACGTACCTATCATATTAATGGTGACCTGCTCATGCAAATTGATTTTGTCACGATCTTCTTACGTCGCACATGAACGTCTTTGTGCCTGAGTATTTATCAACGTACAAGGTTTGTGAGGAATTAATTATTTAGAAGTTGTGTGTTTAAGTATGAACTGACAGTAGCAACGTTCAAAACAAATGTGAAACTGTCCAATTTTTTTCTTTATAACGTAATATTGAGTGTCTCGTTTTAAATGGGGAATTGAGGCTTAGGGGTAGGTGGTTGTTGGAGAGCGGGTTCGAACGACGGTCCCGCGACCCACTTCTTCCCTCATTCCGTCCCTCTCACACCGATTGTGCTGTTTTATCACTCCGATAACGTAAAGTTATCATTGCTCCGACACCCGTTCATTTCATTACTAAAATGCTGAAAAGGATAGAAGTCAGTCTACAAATTCTGCGTTCTCCTTTAAATTTTATGCACAAAACAAAACCTATAGGCAGATTTAATGTCACGGACATTCTTTCCGGTTCAACCATAGAGCGATGCAGAAGTGTATGCAAAGTTAGCTAAAAATCTGTAGATAGTACTTAGGCAAAGAGGGTAAGCATTATAATATCTCTTTTCGCGGCAATATTCAGAATACTATTTAACAGCTTTGACTATGTACATATTTACATATTTTCAAAAGTGGGTAAAACTTAATTGGGTAACTATTAATTGACGTTTGAGCTTCCAAAAGAGGAGACAATTTCCGAAAAACGTATATTATTTTATATCATTAAATAAAATAGAATACTGTCACTGTTTAGGTACGTTAGAATCACAAGTCACAGATTTAAAATTTACATAAAGATAATTCTATTATGTTATGACGTCATTTCGATACTTGTTTACATTTAATGTGGCTACCTAATTCAGGTTGGGTTTATATATATGTATATATTTTAATTTTTTACTCGTGTCGGCAGTCGGGCTCGAACTTAGACTTAGGTACAAAAAATGTAAACCTGATTCGCATTTATATTTGAATTCAAATTTTATTCAGAATGCATTATTCACTATTTCTACGAATAGCAACAGTGTAGTGCAATGAAGTTGACCTGTTCGTAAAATGCTTGCTACCCGTGACTCGTAACCTAATAGTTTACGTTCGAAATTGTTCTCAGAGCAGAGAGAGAAGGGCCTGTAGGGAGACTATAAACAATAGGTGTCGGTAATAGGGTAGCACAAGGCATTGCGACAAAGGCCATGGTGTCGCGGTGGGCAGCAGGCGACAGTCGGCTGTGTCTGCCGGCGGCGGCGCGTCGCGTTCGACGACCTGCCGTCTCAAGGCCGCTCTTACACGTGCCAGTCGTGCCACCGAGCGCTTCCTGCCGCCGCCATAACAAACCTCTCCCGCCCCACACCCTCTCGCACCCACACCGGGTGCGACCGCTCACGTAACTTGCCCAAATATTTGATTCTAAGAAAAGGTCCTTCCCCTCGCACGAGTCGTGTAGCATCTATCGTATCCTGAAGATCGGAATTTATTCAATTTCATCAATTCGGGGCAACCAGTTTTGTAAAAAATCTTTGATATATATACAAACATTTAATTTTGATGTAGAGAATGTGATCACGTTAAGCACAGTAACGTATTCGGTTTTGTGGTCACTTGAAACCAAAATTAGAGTATTTTATTAGATTTTGGATATTGATGTAAAATCATTTATTTTTTTGTGAATACAATTAAAGTTTTTATTGTATTCACAAAATAATTAATTATTTTAAAAACTTCAATAATGTAGAAAATTGATATAGGTATTTTATAATTAAACTATTGGTTTCAAAACGAAGTAAATTCCCGCAGAAAATTACATACTCGTATGAATAAATGTATGTGTTAAATACAGATTATTTAATATTTAATTCTTTGTAGGTATTTCACCTACATTCGCTGCTGTGATATTGACGTAATGACTAAAAACAAGTTTTAAGCATAAATCTTGCAAAATATTATAATTAAATAAAATTTTAATTATGAAATCGGTTAATTTGTATAGATTAATCAAAGTAAAAATTCCTTTTTGGGTAAGATTATACTAGCGATGGACAGAGCGTGTCCAATGGTTTATTGAAATAAAAAAAAAACCTTCAAAAAGAATATTGACGGAGTGAAAAATGTGATCTCTTGAACATTCGTGTCTCAATAAATATATATACTTAAATAATATAGATACGCTTCTTGTAAGTACCTACGTTATATCTAGTGGAAAATCCAAAAACACAGTGTTACATGCCTTGTCAAGAACCTATGACATCTCGAATATTTACACATAATACAGTTGGGCCAAAAGTGCGCACTAAACCTTTTTTCTGAATAGTAAGCCCATTATAACATCGTTCTAAGATTTTTGCTTACAAAATTCGTATGAAAGCATTTTGTTAACATTAAAATATCTAGAAGATCAAATTTTATGCATCGAAAGCATTACGTTAACATCTGGTCTTATTATGCATGCAATTTTATAATTCTGACTAGACAGTGACGTGTCAGTAGTCAAACTGCACAAATAACCTAGGCTCCTACTGTTTTCATTTGAATTTCACAATAGCAATATGATGTTTCTTAACAGAACAGGTAGTTCAAAGTCAAATATTAAATGGTAATCTATGGGCATGGAATGTGAATTCGAAACCACTTGACACAGATGAGGTCACTTTCTTCGCGTAATGTCTGCTGGATAGGGATGTATACATTATTTTTTGTTCTTTGTTATAAATAGAAAATAAATGTTTTAAGTAGCCTAAATAGAAATAAAAAAGTGGTAGCAATTCGTATTTATTGAATGTATTAGGAAGAGCTCGGGCGTGTTAGGGAAATCTCGTTACCTTTCTCTCGCTTTTCATTCTTTTGCTCTTGATTTTTGGAACGAAGTTCCTTATGGGACGATGCGGAGGGGTACCCTAATCGGGAAAAAACGTCCGTAACGTAAGATTTTTATTACAGGCAAAACCGTTTACTGCGACATCGTTTAATACAACATGCCGGTTATAATAACCAAGAACAAAGGTCCCGGCTGAATGCCATATGACCGCCTTATTAAAAATATTGCTTTCTACGACATTGGTAATAACGACATACCTCATAAAACGACCACATTTAACTAATATTTCGGAGAATTAGATCTATTAGAACGACCGGCTAAGCTGTATTGTAAACAATTTGAATAGGTATCCACATTTGTCTTCAATGGCTTTTAAAATCAGGAAAGAAAACAATAGGATTTAGTTTAGTGTAGGGTCTTTTCTAATTCTTAGAAACAAAACACGTGCATGCGGTAGTCAAAGCCCGCTTCTTCATATCTCTTCAGTTAGTTTGTTACTTATCTATACNCACACGCATGCATACTATTTATTGTCAAACTTTTGTTCTTGACATCTGTTGTCAAATTGAGAATAGAATATGGTTTGTCTTTGTTAATATTTTTTATAGTGTAGTCTTGGCGAAATTTGTGATTATAGAAGTATAAAATACAATCATAATAGTGTACAAACTTACAATTCCAATTAATTATAGTCGAATTTCGACTACTGCGGGACCTCTAGTTCATATAAATAGCTGTTTCTTTGTATATTATTATTATGTATATATTTTTTATAAATCATTGTGAATAAAATAAAGTTGACAACTTTTAGTTTTACATATTTTATTTTTATCATTAAAAAAATCATAATAAAAAATGTATACCCGAATCATTATTTTCTTTATACCTCGAATAGAAATTAAAATTAATATTTTTATAATAAGGAACTTCGTTCCTATCCGGTGTCCCAAGAAACCACACAACTTTTTTTTTGTTTATTATATAATTTGGGCCTGGGATAAAATATGTGAAAAATACCGTACCTAATTTACATTTTAAATACATTTGCAATTGTGTATATAAAATTACGAATTTCCGCGTGTACAGTAGGTACATTTGTTTATGATACTACACTGTTATGTTTAGTGCCAGTCTACAAAGCAAATTTGTACAATAATAAAATTCTTTAAAAGTCCGATAAATCCGTCAGTTCGATACTGTCAGAAAAATGTTTGTGGTCCTTAGAGAAGACGTTTCTAGATAAGAGGGTTATCTTAATTTACTTATTCTGTATGCATAAGCTATATTAAGCTATAGTTTGGCTTGGGTACCATTATTTTTATACGCTATTTTTATTCGTGTCCTCATTCAGTGAGGATCATAAAATTGATCTCATTGTCATTTTCGTATGAATATTGGTTTATGATGTAGTAGCGGCCTGGCTGTTTGCCTTGGTGTAACTAAGACTAATTTGCCAAATGTTTTGTCCTTTACATTATCAGTTAGCTTCAAATATTTACGAAAGAGACGGAGCGCAGCGTAATACTGTGATAGTAATACCGTAGTTATTAATGATATGCTGCAATAATAAATTTTACTGACAGCGTAATTACTTTAATACCGTGGACCGCCAAGAGAACAAACAAATCCGTCCTCGAGCAACTTCGTACAGAAACGAGACTGTCGACGATTTGCTACCAGAAGGTTCTTGGTTACTTTGGTCATATTGCTCGGCGGCCACCAGACAACCTTGAAAGATTGATTGTGGTGGGCAAGGTAGAAGGGAAAAGACCCGCCGGCCGGCCACCAGACCGTTGGTCGGATCAGATAACTGCGCTCACTGGACTCTCTGTTGCGAACGCCCTGAGAGAAGCCAAAAACCGAAGCAAATGGAAGCTGATGGTACAAAGAGTCACGAAGGGCTTTCAGAGACACGACCTTCAGCAATGAAGTATTCGACTAAGAAGAAGAAGTTACTTTAAACAACTTTTAGGTAATACATAATATGTATGTATGGTAATAGATACTAACATATAGGTAATAGATTAGGTAATAGATCTAACTAGTCAGGTCATAAGTATTGTCACACAGTAAAAACTTTTCTTTTAGAATGCTGGCCACAAAAAAGTTTATTGAATTCGAATTTCAAATTGTTCATGAAAATATAAATGTATACTTTTAGAATTTTACTCATTTTTAAATATGGAGTGGACGCTTAAAGAAGACCGTGTTGCAGTTATTGCGTTGCATCGTTGCGGTTACGCGCCAATTCAAATTTTTAACATACTGAAAAATTTGAATATAACCAAAAGATTCGTTTATCGTACCATCAAACGATACAATGAAGACTCTAGTGTAGATGACAGGTCAAGAAGTGGTCGCCCTCGGTCTGTTAGGACTCCAGCAGTGATAAAAGCTGTGAAGGCGCGAATTCAAAGAAATCCCAAACGTAAGCAGAAACTGTTGGCCCTTCAGATGGGGTTAAGCAGAACCACGGTGAAAAGGGTGTTAAATGAAGACTTAGGGCTTCGGGCATATCGAAGAAAAACAGGACATCGTTTGAATGCTCGTCTAATGGACCTGAGACTGAAGAGATGCCGCGCTTTGTTGAAGCGGTACGCGGGAAAAAAATATCGGGAAATTCTTTTTTCGGATGAAAAATTTTTTACCGTAGAAGAGAGCTACAACAAACAAAATGATAAGGTGTACGCACACAGTAGTGAAGAAGCGAGCAACCGTATTCCGCGTGTCCAACGAGGTCATTTTCCATCCTCGCTCATGGTATGGTTGGGAGTTTCTTATTGGGGCTTAACAGAGGTACATTTTTGTGAGAAAGGTGTAAAAACGAATGCAGTTGTGTATCAAAATACAGTCCTGACGAACCTTGTGGAACCTGTTTCTCATACCATGTTCAATAACAGGCACTGGGTATTCCAACAAGATTCGGCGCCAGCTCATAGAGCGAAGAGCACACAAGACTGGCTGGCGGCGCGTGAAATCGACTTCATCCGGCACGAAGACTGGCCCTCCTCCAGTCCAGATTTGAATCCGTTAGATTACAAGATATGGCAACACTTGGAGGAAAAGGCGTGCTCAAAGCCTCATCCCAATTTGGAGTCACTCAAGACATCCTTGATTAAGGCAGCCGCCGATATTGACATGGACCTCGTTCGTGCTGCGATAGACGACTGGCCTCGCAGATTGAAGGCCTGTATTCAAAATCACGGAGGTCATTTTGAATAAACTTTAGTGTCATAAGAATCTATGTTTTGTTAAGTTCATTTTGGTATATGAATGGTTACATAATGAATAAACTTGTTTCAATTATTTTACATTAAACATGTGACCTGACTAGGTATATTATTCCTGAAATGAAATTCATAAGATAAAAAACAATCACTACTAGCAAGCTGCCAAAAAATTTAATTACAAAATGCCATTCAGAATGTCAGTTATTTCAACAATAATCTGGGAACAAAAATGACCTCTCATTTTCATTTTCGAGAGAATATTAAATAGCGTTTTTAATATCAGAATAGGTACAATACATACGTATATATAAAGGTAGGAAAACATCTGAATACAAAGGCATTGTTTTAAGATTTCTAAATTAATCTTAAGAATGTTACGTTTACATTAACAGATTTTGTGGTTCGTTAAAATTGAAGAACTGGAAGTTTAGGATAGTTTCGAAAATTTTCTTGTATAAAGAGATTATAGAGCTTGTACTTACGTTATTTAAGTTATACATCGTAGTATGCTTTTGTTTGTGTTTAAATGTATCTTTTGTAGTTTTAAACAATAGATATTTAATAATCCTACTACATAGTACAAACCTCTGTGATGTTCGATAGTGGATCATGACACAATATGAACTCCAATGAAAAAATACATTTATACGATCACAGAAAGAAAATATAAGACACGATAAATCAATAACTGTGACTATAGTAGATGGGTGGATGAGCTCACAGCCAACCTGGTGTTAAGTGGTTACTGGAGCCCATGGACATCTACAACGTAAATGCGCCACCCACCTTGAGTTCTAAGGTCTCAGTATAGTTACAACGGCTCCCCCACCCTTCAAACCGAAACGCATTACTGCTTCACGGAAGAAATAGTTAGGGTGGTGATACCTACCCGTGCGGACACACAAGAGGTCCTACTGCCAGTAAATATTTCAGGATTCCGGGGCAGCATAAGATACTAACTTGGACCGGAAGTCGAACCTCGTGATAAAGACTCAGCTACCACAATAATCGGCGATCGTCAAAAAACGTAACCGGCGAGTATGTAAGTCGTCGTGGCCTAACGGATAAGACGTCCGGTGCATTCGTGTTGAGCGATGCACCGGTGTTCGAATCTCAGGCGGGTACCAATTTTTCTAATGAAATACGTACTCAACAAATGTTCACGATTGATTTCCACGGTGAAGGAATAACATCTTGTAATAAAAATGAAACCCGCAAAATTATAATTTGCGTAATTACTGGTGGTAGGACCTCTTGTGAGTCCGCGCGGGTGGGTACCACCACCCTGCCTATTTCTGCCGTGAAGCAGTATTGCGTTTCAGTTTGAAGGGTGGGACAGCCGTTGTAACTATACTTGAGACCTTAGAACTATATCTCAAGGTGGGTGGCGCATTTACGTTGTGGATGTCTATGGGCTCCAGTAACCACTTAACACCAGGTGGGCTGTGAGCTCGTCCACCCATTTAAGCAATAAAAATAAAATAAAAAAGAATGTATATTTTTATATTATTAGTTAGTGTTTGTAAGGCTTATAGTGATGTGACATGACTAGATACCACCATTTTATCTATTTCTCCAGTGAAACAGTGAATGATCTTAAAATCTTTGTCTCATGTCCCAGAATAGACTAGACTCGTTGAGTCTGTTTATCGCCTGTAAAAAAAAAGTGACTCGTTCCTTTACCAGGGTATTTTTTATTACAACAAAACGAATAGGGCTGTTTTGGGATTTAAATTTAACGGTTATGAAATTAAAAGTAAGTACTTTAATAGCGGAGGCTTTTTTTTTTCTAGCTAAGCTGATAGCCTTGAGAGGCTATATATCAGCGTCGCTTTAACTAGTAGGTGAGCTCACGGGGCTCAAACCTGATGACGTTGCTAACACGAACCCTAACAAGAGCCGTGCTTCGCAGAATCTACCACCGGATCGGAAACGCGACCCACTGAGAAGATCCGACGAGAAACTCAGTGGGCTGTGTCTGAGGGTTAATTTACTCGTCGAGCCCTTCGTCGCAAGCGACGGGTTCGACGGAGGCTTATTGTACAGTCAACACTATGTGGATGACGTGACGCGTGTGGGTTTGAATTTGTTCTCTACACGGCAACAGTACGAGCAAATCTTTCGTCCGTGCTCGGACCCAGATCTGTTTCTTTTAATTTAGTCATCCTTATTAAATTTACTATCGGCAAGGACAGAGACGAGTGGAAAAGACTGGAGAGGCCTTCACCTGAGAAGTGGTCCATATCCAGTAGCAGAAACTAACTCTTATTAACATTTAGGCAATAAGCAAAACATCAATAACTAATTAAACATTAACAAACAGATACCAAATTCGAAATGGAAACTAAGGATAAACAAATACACTTTTTATTTTTTATTTTATGTACTACCAGCGCTTCCCGCGCACTATAATAAAAATTTCAACGATATCTGACTTATTGCTGCATTACCATAATAGATATCGCGACACTTTTTGTAAATAATAATATGTTCTACAAAGTCGTAGTACATTAATTTATTCTATCATCAATAGTTTTCGCAGGGGACGCGATGTAAAGAATATTTTAGGTAATTTTTTTTACATCTTGAGTTACATTATTGTAGTTCTAATAAGGATCCCTAATTTATTTCAAAAAACATTATAGCCTATGTTACTCGGGAATAGTGTAGCTTCAAAACAGTGAAAGAATTTTTCCATTCGGTTCAATAGTTTCGGGGCCTATTCAATACAAACAAACAAATCTTTCCTCTTTATAATATTAGAATAAATATGAGTTTCGTGTTGATTTTTCTTAGTATTGAAACTCCATTTGGAATCGGCAGTAAGTCATAAAGATTTAAAGTATTTGTCAATGCCTAGTTGAATAATAAACTTTTTGTTTTTTTATTTCTATGTGTTTCGGAAACCACTTAATACCAGGTGGGGGCTCAGCTTGTCTGCCTGTTTCATGCACTATTTTTCGTGCTTTGATGGTAGAGGCACAAGTCTTTTCGTGAATTGCTAATAGCATTAAATATATTCAAAGTTTCAATTCAATTCGACGACTTGCCAACCGACCAACAAATCAAAAAAACATTAGTTTTATTTTCTAAAAATATGCTTAATATATGACAAATCCAATAAAATTTAAATAAATATAATATATGTAGTTTTTAATTCTTATTATTTTGTTGAATTTAATTCTAAATTATTATAGTTAATTAACGAGTTGTTTAAATTTTGAATTGTAAATGAATGTAATGTAAATGAATATTTCAGTATGAGAAACCATACAAACGATTAACTATTGTAACCTGTGGTACGCGTAGATATTCATGCGATTAAGCGGGTTCCCATTTGGGGTACATGAAAATTATGTGGAAATGCTGAGAAATTAATTCATTTCACTTATATAAAAATATTATGATGTCTTGATGATTACAATATGTGGTTAAAAATGAGCTTTGTAAATTAATAAGAATCGAATTAGATAGATAAACCTTAAGAGAAACGAGACGCATTTTTAGGACTAAGTATGGGGATTATGGGGTATTCATATATGAAAAGTTTTATTACCGGAATTAAAAAAGGTTGGGACGCACCTAGCTAGGGATAGTTCGAAATATTCCGATTAACAGTATCACAAAACAAAATTTTATTGGTTAAATATTATTTTGTGTTTTATTTGCATTTTTTAAATAAGATGTTCTTCGGTCATTATCTTTGTATAGAGATAGACACTTTGCCAACTGTGCCGAGTATCATGCTACATTAAAAAGACGATAATAAATGCCAACATATAGTATTAATTGCTAAGAATGTGTGTAATTGATTAGCTAGATTACGTTATTCATAATATTAAAAAAAAACACTGTTTGAAGAATTATCAAGGCACGGTTCGTGTTCTTCTTTTGTTAAAATTGTCCGAGTTGATAACTTTTATCACAATAAGTGACCTCAGACAGTGTCTTGTGAACGGGCGGCCCAATTAGCAAATTGAATCACTGTACATTGTGCCTCACGATATAATTGGCATATCTATCGAGTTACTTATCGTTTTACTTAATTGCCTTTCTGACCTGAACGTATCTACATAATGTATTTTACGGTCGTGATTCCGAGAAACAGATTCTATTGTCTTCATGTCGTCGTACACCGGAACGCGTAATAACAACTTGAAACTTAACGTGAAGAGGAAGCGCGGTGTTTGCGCACTGCGTGGCGCTAATTTTGCGAAACGTCAGTGTGGGGGAGGCGGGGGTGACACGAGGGCGAGGGCTGTCTGCGAGCCCGCACCTTCGTCCTGATGACCTACATACAGAGCCCCGCCGGCGGCGTCGCGCTCTCCCCCGTTTTTGTATATCTACACTGCAACGTATAGTATATTGCAGTCTTTAAATTAACTACATAGTATCGTATAGGCTTTGATCGAAATTTTAGAGTTATTGAATACTAGTTGACCCGGCAGACTTCGTAGTGCCTCAATCGACAAATAAAAGATCTGAACTTTTGTATAAAATAAACTTAAAACAATGAAAGGAAAAACAAAATTGTTATTTCTATTTAATTCCGAGCATTTTCATATTTATTTACCTTTTAAACCTTCTCTGGACTTTCAAAAATAATTCAAGATTAAAATTAGCCAAATCGGACCAGCCGTTCTCGAGTTTTAGCGAGACTAACGAACAGCAATTCATTTTTATAATTATATAAAGATAGATTCAATTGTTTTATTCACATTATTTTTGGTTGTAAAGGTAGCTAGATTATTCGGCTCATCTGATAGCAATCGGTGACTGTCGTTTGTGGAGATCAGCAATACCAGGGTTATAGCAAAGTCGATGATTACAGTCACAACGGCGTGATTATTTTTGAATGCATTTTTTGGCTTTGTACCGTATCAGTGATTATAAGTTTGATTCCTTTCTTTTATGTTAAAACTGAAATGGGAATTTGTTTGTTTGTTTTTGATATAAGATTTTCATTAGTAAAACGAGACACGCATTGTAAAAGCTAGGCAATAAAACAATAAAATAATAAAATAATAAATATTATATAATACTGGGGTCTGTTCGGTTGCGATATTCTTCCCATCTTCTTAATTAATTAATTATGAATTTTGTAAAATGGAAAGTTTTTTCCTCTGCTAGATCTTCTTTAGATAGGAGCTGAGCTTTTAATTGACTTAGAAGGTCGAGTATCCATTGATTGAAAGGAACTGACCATTTCAGGCCCTATTATTTGCTTCCGGCATTCGTTGGACTGGATTAGAAAAATCTTCAAGGGCTGGCAGTAAGTAATAAATTAATACCATCTTAATCTCCTATCACCTATCTGGTGTATACGGTTTCCGGTGTCCCATATAATGTGAATATCGCCGAAGAACACGAGGTAACGCATAACTAGGTCTCATCAGAATTAGGTGAGATGGTGGTGTCCATGAGTGGCCAATGCAGGCCCACAATTTTTTACTATCAACGCGAATCCTTCGTCGAAGTCGTTANAAGTAATAAATTAATACCATCTTAATCTCCTATCACCTATCTGGTGTATACGGTTTCCGGTGTCCCATATAATGTGAATATCGCCGAAGAACACGAGGTAACGCATAACTAGGTCTCATCAGAATTAGGTGAGATGGTGGTGTCCATGAGTGGCCAATGCAGGCCCACAATTTTTTACTATCAACGCGAATCCTTCGTCGAAGTCGTTACAGTTTAAGTACATTATTAGGAATGAAATAATCGAAGATAAAGCTCATCATAGCACTATCGACTATGACTTAACTGTTAAGCGTGAAAGACTTACCATTATAAAATATTCACATTTAGTGTGCTTTCAAAATTTCAATATAGGTTTAATAATTCATATTATTAAGAAGGGAAATTTTGAGTGCATTTTAATATAAGAAGCTTAATTGAGAACTTTATTGGTTTCACACACATGACTTTCCCAAAGGCGCTATGTATGATGAATGGTTATGTTTAAATAATTCAACAATTTGTGCTAATTTTCATATAACCTAAAATCAGATGTAGATATCGGTTGATTGATCGGTATTGGAGTCGTTTTCAAATTTGGGGCCAAAAGCGAGTTACTAATTTGATTTAATTCTCATAACCTTAATGTTACCGTAATTATATGTACATACAATAAATTTGTTGTCATGACAACAGGCACGTGGTCCTATAACTATATATTCGTAAACAGTGTTCAATTAGGAGTTCAAATCTCATTCGTATCACTGGTTCGAAATTCAAATTCTAACTTGTTTGCTATTTTTCCTATAATGCGTGTTGAAATTCCGAAAATTTATTAAACAGTATATAATACGATAATAAAGGCAAAATAGCTGGATATTAGAACATTATTAAAAACAAAAGAAGTACGATTTCTAAGCTTTTAAAAAAAGTTCCTATTTAAATTGTCATCCGTTTTGGCGTTATCGCCGTTATCAAATGAGTAAAATGAAAAATATAAATGAATATTATATAATATTTTCAATAAATGAGTGATTGACTTGATAGTGATGAAGCATTTTTCATTGAAAACGAAAATTGAAAACGACCAATTGGGCTTAATGTAAACTAATGTAAAATTAAGTTAGTTCATAAAATTAATAATAATGAATAATATGTACTAATGTACACATAAGCCAGTATTAACCATAAAGTGTCCTTTAAAAATCAAAAGCGAAGCCTATGAAAACGCTATAATAATAATATTAATTATACATTTACTATACAAGTTCAAATGATTAATCTACGAGCGTTATCTACTATTAAAAATTAATTATTATCGTTCTTGAAATGTGAACCGAGGCATGTGTGTATTTATGTAAAATAGCACGTGCTCATTTGTTGGCGGAACGGATGTCCGACAGGTAAGCACTCTGTAGTGTAGTGGAGTTCGGCAGGATGTACTGACCGGTGTATGAGGGCGTGTCGGGCGGTGGTGGCGGCGTCGACTCAGTGGTGTTGGAGGGCGCGTTCGGATAAGCGATCGCCGACGGCACATCTTCCGCGGCGCGGGCGGACGGGCCGGGGGGAGGCGCACAGAGCACGACCAGCCGCAGCAGCGCCACGCACCACCACCAGAGCACGGCGGCCAGCGCGCGGGCACAGCGCCCGACGCGGCCTGGGGCCTTCTTGCGACCAAAATACGCGCACCCTCAACTCGTGCACCGAACGGCTCGCTGTCAGCCGGAACCTTGTGCGGCGTCAACACGGCTGGCGAGGCAACGCGGGTGCGCGCGCGCGGCCACACGGCGACTGGAGCGCCGTTCCCGAAAGCATACGACCGCGCCCGAACACTATTTCGGGAGCGACGCTCCGCGCCGCTGCCGCCGCCCGCCCGCCACACGCTGCCAATTTTACGCGAAATTGCGGGCGGGCGGTGATGCGATATGTACCCACAGTACGGCCACCTGCATATCTGCTGTGGTGCCGCTAAATGACGTAGTATTATAGCGATCGATTTTTCCAGGTTGAAAGTGAAACGTTGGTAAGATAGTGAGAAGCCGACTACGCCTCTATCATCGCTACTGTTTGACACGTGCACCATTCGTCTACACTCAAAATAGTCGGCGGTGAACGTGTTGCTGGTGTCGTGTCAATAGATACAATGTCGCAGCACACGCTGCTATTGGCAAGGAAACAGAGACTCGCACTATCTCACTGTCTCGTGCTCTGTGTTGTGAATTCTTATGCACGGTATATATTTAGACATAAAATTATTTCTGATATAGATAGGTGTTTGACATAACGTTGAACTCTCATACGTCGGGGTGTTCCACCTGCACAAATATTTTGAAGTGCAGGAGTTCAAATACAATCATCTATTTTTTTTAAACCTATTTGTTTTAATTCAAAATCGTCAAGTTAATTTTAAAAACACCTATAAAAGTTTTTATTTAATATATAGACTTCGTTTTCATGTACGGAGAGTACTGAGGATATAATGGGAATCTTAGTGATCATAATATTATGTATAGTTGAAATTTCAACCATTCAATTTTCAAATTCATCAACGTAACACAAAAATAATACTTGGCAGATTTGTAACAAATAGACCTTGTAGTGATTTTCAAATATATCGGAAATATTTTCATAGCACGTCCATACCGAAAGGTTGTCAGATGACAGATAGAATTGCAAACCGACGTTATTTACAATAAATATCCAACGAAATGCAATAATTCTTGAGATAATTCTTACATGAACGGTGAGTTCAACGATCACCAGTGCAGTACAGACACATGTAGACGTTACAAGTTAAGTACAAATACGTTTGTCATACAAAAACCGACCTTAAAAAGGTAACATATCCTCTTTCAATTACAATCACTGTGCATGAGTGTCCTGACAGTCGTCTCAAACTAATCACGTTCGGTAATGGTACTCTCGTATCGTACACTAAGGTTTTAGTATTACGTTGTATAGTGTATATATGTATAGTATTGATAATTATTCAAAAATATTGTTTTATACGTTTGAAATACGTAAGTTTTATATGAACACTTCGGCAGGGTCGACGAGTTCAAGATCCGTCGAATACGTCCATATCTCAACACTACAAAAAAAACGTACTGAGTACGAAACAACTGAGTGCTCTGAGGAATTGTTTGAGATGATCCCCTCATCTCCTTTTTATCATCGCACCTCCCGCCATCGGAGCAGAGTTCATCCATATTATCTGGAACCGGTGCGTTTATCGGCAGTGCGTTTCCAGAGGTCTTTTTTGCCACGTGCCATCCGGCTATGGAATGAGCTCCCCTCCACGGTGTTTCCCGAGCACTATGACATGTCCTTCTTTAAAAGAGGCTTGTGGAGAGTATTAAGCGGCAGGCAGCGGCCTGGCCCTGCCCCTGGCATTGCTGAGGTCCATGGGCGACGGTAATCACTCACCATCAGGTGGGCCGTATGCTCCTTTGCCTACAAGGGCAATAAAAAAAAACTCGACTTTGGTTTTCAACTTTATTCCTCCGTTCCCTTAAACCTCCTTAGTTAAAAAAGTGTTAGATTTCGCATAATAGGCTACTTTGTATCATACATGTCGGTACTGAAATAAGGGTAAAATAATTTCTCTATTAATTCTAGTACTATTGTAACACAGCGCGATCCTTTCACCATAACACTTGTTTGTTTTACATTAGAGTAACCTGCCTTATATCTATGTCTATATACTTAAATATACTATACTGCCCGCAGATTCGTCTGCGCGGACTACAATTGACTATCCGGACGGAGACCCGCCTTCAGCAGTGGAATGAGAGGTAGTTTATATTATTAAATTATTTCCATACTCAATCTCGTCAAACTCGGTTAAATGATTTGAGTATTAATACGTAACAGACAGAATGCTTTCGTATTGGTAATGTAGTTTACTATGTAACTTCTAATATCGTCGTGTCGTTTTGTCGTCGTGGCCTAAAGGATAAGACGTCCGGTGCATTCGTATGTAGCGATGCACCGGTGTTCGAATCCCGCAGGCGGGTACCAATTTTTCTAATGAAATACGTACTCAACAAATGTTCACGATTGACTTCACGGTGAAGGAATAACATCGTGTAATAAAAACCAAACCCGCAAAATTATAATTTGCGTAATCACTGGTGGTAGGACCTCTTGTGAGTTCGCACGGGTAGGTACTACCACCCCGCCTATTTCCGCCGTGAAGCAGTAACGCGTTTCGGTTCGAAGGGTGGGGTAGCCGTTGTAACTATACTGAGACCTTAGAACTTATATCTAGAGGTGGGTGGCGCATTTACTCGTCCATCCATCTAAGCAATAAAAAAAATTTGCTATTTATTAACAATTCAGGTTCTATTTTCTCGTAGTCTATTATTTCAAACTTAATAATATTATGTTTACCAACTGTAACAAATACAAAATAAATAATGTTAGAACGGATTCTTGAAAGGATAAGAAAATATCTGATTCACATGTATTGAGAAATTTTCAGAACTCGTTAAATACGGTGAGATCGACTAATGCTGAATATAAGATTTCGGAGTTGGAGTGTATGAAGATTGTTAGGAAAACATGTTGAAGTAATAACCACTACGAGCGGATGAACATGAAGTAGATTCTTAGTCATAGAATGAAATTTAGTGGTGGTCTTAACTTGTAGGTATTTTAGGCAGTAAACTAGACAAAACATAATGCAAAAAAACAGTCTATAGGCTTTTTTTATTGCTTAGATGGGTGAGCGAGCTCACGAACCTCTTGATGTTAAGTGTTACCAGGGCTCAGACATCGAAAACACCTGAGACCTTAGTTCTATGTCTCTGTTTTGCAGTGCAACGGTAGTCCGACCCGAAACGCATTACTGCTTCACGGCAGAGTTGGGCTGGACAGTGGGACATACCCATGCGGGCTTACTAGACGCCCTTCCGCCGCTATTTATGTCCTGTATTTATTGTTACTTTTAGTCTGCCTCATTTGAGCTCTGGCTCATTCGCCTCCACCCAAACTTACCCTGCTTAATGTTATCAACGCGTTGAAATCTGGCTATTTCCTATAACTTCCATAAAATTTACTTAAAACTATAATACCTTTGCGGTTTTGCTTCTGTACTGTTAAAACTGACACCTTACAACTCGTGTCTCGAGGTGGGTGGTGGCATTTACGCTGTAGATGTCTATGGGCTCCGGTTACCACTGAACACTAGGTGGGCCGTGTGCTCGTCCACCCATCTAAGCAATAAAAAAAAGCGAGCGTATTTTATAGTAATAACATTATTTCAGACGTTTAAAAAATACTTCACGATTTAATTTATAGAAGTCCATGGCCACGAAAACTATTTCTGCGACTAATTTAATTATATCTTCGACTCGCGAAAACCTAAGACAATACCACAAAAAATAGTTCTTTTTTCTATCAACAAAGTCGGTTTACAAAACAAAAATAATTTTAAAGCGTATACAAAGTCCCGAGCGTACATTAGACTTGTCTTGTAATGCTCGTCACATTTCAAATTAGTCTTAAAATATGAAATACCTATATTTTATTTAGATCTAAATTTATTTCGAAGTCGCAAGTACACTTCGTTTTTTCCTTGTTCTTAAAATAGAAATACAAAGGAATCACTTTAATAATCACACAATAATTTGGTTCAAAACGTTTGCTTGAGCATGTATTTAAATAACAATAGAATTATCTATGAAATGTTGTGTTTTATCTATTCACAATGGGCACTGAAGAACGAGGTGGGTATATTAATAAAAGTTAAATTTTTATTTATGGGTCACGTATACTGCAAGTACTTCTTTAAAAGCCATTGACATTACTTTCCAAATGATTTCGATATCAAATACCGCTAGATACATCATCCCCAGAATTCGAATACTATCGGACGTGTGCAAAGAGACGTCTTGGAAATAGAAATGGATTGAATTAAACTAAATTTAATTCATCCCATTCGGAGACTATGCTCAAAGGTGTCTTCATTTGGACACAAGCTTAGATCGCCCCCCTATCTCACGCTCTGAGATTTAGTCTGGTTGTCTTGTCGCTACACCGCGTATTCTCTCAGCTATGATTTGCATAGTAATGCGAGCTGTCGCTGTTGTTTTATGGCATGTCTTTAATAATAATATTATATTCATGATGAAGTGTGTAGGAGATAGCAGAAATTCTTAGGAAATTGTATCACAAACAGATCTGGTCATAGCTAGTACGGAAACCACAAGTTACGGACATTGACTGTTCTGATCAACGCAAATTCACGGAAGACTGAATTATGAAGATTAAATTGCAACATATTTTTGTGATGTAGTGCGCTTCTGGTCCATCTTGGAACGATTACCTAAATAAAACCCATAGATATTATTATTTAAAAGCTCTCTCAAGGTTTCATTTTGAATAATGATTGTCTCATCTACCGTGCTCCGGTCATCGTTCAAGGGCTCGACGAGTAAATTAACCCTCAGACACAGCCCACTGAGTTTCTCGCCGGATCTTCTCAGTGGGTCGCGTTTCCGATCCGGTGGTAGATTCTGCGAAGCACGGCTCTTGGTAGGGTTCGTGTTAGCAACGTCGTCAGGTTTGAGCCCCGTGAGCTCACCTACTAGTTAAGGTTCCGCTGATATAGCCTCTCCAGGTAGGAAAAAAAAAACTACCATGCCNAAATTAACCCTCAGACACAGCCCACTGAGTTTCTCGCCGGATCTTCTCAGTGGGTCGCGTTTCCGATCCGGTGGTAGATTCTGCGAAGCACGGCTCTTGGTAGGGTTCGTGTTAGCAACGTCGTCAGGTTTGAGCCCCGTGAGCTCACCTACTAGTTAAGGTTCCGCTGATATAGCCTCTCCAGGTAGGAAAAAAAAAACTACCATGCCTGAGCAGCAAAGCGATAGGACCGAACTATGCGCCAACTATCAATAGTGTCGATAAGCTACTTGTAGCCGTTGCTCACTATCATTTTACATCAAAAGATTTTAATGATAGCTTACCGACTTAATACGACCGAATAACTTGTCCGTATATGAATCAATAAATTTTATGATTCGGGTTTTCCACCGGATTTCTCTCCAAATTTTATTGCACTAGATCAGCAGCCAGGTTCACGCTCCACTTAATACTCTGAAAACCTGAACGCATGACTGTTTTATTTTAGTTGTTATTTACTACAAATTCTTTTTTTTTGTTAGCGATTATTAAAGACGAGAACGCAGTACATTTACAACAGCTTCACCCCATAAAAAAGTGTTTTGGTTTGGAAGTGTTTTGAAAGTGGTAATTGTTGTTCTACTCTTGAAAGATAGTAAGTACAGCAATCATTCACTTGAATTCTTCAAACCTTGAACATAAATACTAAAGCACAATTTTTAATTTTCGAACCCTTATTCAAACAGGCTCCAGTTAACATTTCGTATCAAGTAGGCCGGAAGTTCATTTTCGCGTCTACAGCAATTTATGTTGTATGATATCGGCCGTCCGGCCGCTCGGCCGTTCCAACAATGCATTTGCGATCGAATGGACGTTGCAACTTTGAAGTGTCATTAAATTCATTATATTTTTTTCTATTTTAATATGTCCTACTGTAGGTATACTACAAAGGGAAGATCTTTCACCGAGCGGGTGTAATTGCTCGGTAGACCGACGGTCCGAATGTTGTTGTTCGGAACTTGTGTATATGCAAGCTTATCTTGAAAATGTCGTAAGCGAGATTCAGGCATCTGTCAAATATCTTGTGTTGTATGATGCCTACCCCCTACACTACTATCGTGATGCATGAGAATGCTTTGAGCAACATATTTTTCAAACAGTTAGCGATAACCAAAGCAGTACGTGGCTGAGTTTCACCAGTAGCTAGTGAAACACTTAGACAGATAGACATACGACCTAAAAGTCGTTAGACCATGAAGACTTTCTCGTGTCTTATCATTCAACATTTGCGTAGTTTTCAATTTTCGATTGATACAATTTTACCTTTAGCCTTATTCCAGACAAGGCGTTCTCGATAAACGAACGCCATAGCTACACACATAGGTAATAAAAATGACTAAGCTAAATTAAATAACAGTTCGTCACCTGCGTCATATACTCTTATGTTATTTGACATTATTATCAAGTTAAAGACATAAGGCACAATTTTTGTTCCTTCAAACTCAGCTAAAAGTAATATTTTGTTATTACTAGTTTAATTTTTGTACGTTTTTACAATATAAATATGAATCAAAAAGAGCTTGTGCTTTTATAGGCGGGCGGGTCAGTGCACCGAGGTCGCAATGCACCGGAGCACATTGGCTACTTTGCTTCACTACCCCGGGACTCAGGCCTCACCTCCTGGTGGAGCCTTTCAACAATTCATAAGTAACAAGCGATTTAAATACACTCATAAATTTCTATTGACGAATAAATTTATTTATACTTAGTCTGGCCATAAATACTGTTACAAATAAAAATAAAAAAAATTCTATTGCAAATAACATTTATTACTTTCACAGTGTGTTAGTCTAATACATAAATATAAAACAATTTAAAGTATAAAAAGCTTATTCGAAGTGGTCTCCATTGGCTGTGCAATACAGTCAGTCCTTTAAACGTTGAGGCTAGTTATCAATAGAAGCACGCACTCTTTCCATGGGAAAATTTTTCACTGCCAATCGTACGGATTGTTTTAGGGACTCCAAATTATCATGGCGTTTAGAGCAAGCCGTACTCTCTAAAACTGACCATAAATAATAATCCAGCGGATTAAGATCGGGACTAGACGACAGCCAGTCTTCAGTTCTGATGAAGTCCGAAACGTTCATTTCCAACCAAGACCGCGTAGACCGAGATTTATGACCTGGCGCCGAGTCTTGCTGGAAGGACCATTCTTGATTATTGAATATGGTGTTGTTAAGGGGCTTCACTACCTTCTCAAGAATGGTAGCTTGATACACTTGTGCCGATGTTTTGATAACTTTTCACAAAAGTATGGCTCAGTCACTACTTCATAGCTAATACCCCACCAAACCATCACTGAAGTCGGATAGTCCCCACGTTGCACTCTGTCGACTAATTGGGAAGCTTCCTTAGAGCTTGGAGCATAAATACGGTCATTTTGTTTGTTAAAATGTTGCTCAATTGTAACAAATTTCTCATCCGTAAACAAAAATTTTCTATGAACTACCTTTGCGTACCGCTTCAGTAGTTGTTTCGATTTTACCACCCTATCCTCTTTTAAATTATCACTTAAGAAATGACCAGTACGTCTCTTATAGGCTGCCAGTCCTAAGTCATCTTTTAAAATACGCGACATGGTTCTAGGTGCTATCTTCATCTCCCGAGATAAAATCTTTTGCTTTCGGACAGGATTTCTTCTAATTCTTTTCCTTACTGCTTTGACCACCTTTTTCGTACGAACACTACGTTGTTTTTTTTTTTTTTTGTTGCCCTTATAGGGTGACGAGCATACGGCCCACCTGATGGTGAGTGGTTACCGTCGCCCATGGACTTCAGCAATTCCAGGGGCAGAGCCAAGCCGCTGCCTACCGCTTAATACTCTCCACAAGCCTCGTTTGAAGAAGGACATATCATAGCGCTCGGGAAACACCGTGGAGGGGAGCTCATTCCATAGCCGGATGGTACGTGGCAAAAAAGATCTCTGGAAACGCACTGTGGATGACCGTAGTGGCTTCAGGTAGTATGGATGAAGTCTACTCCGGTGGCGGGCGGTGCGATGGTAAAAACGAGATGCCGGTATCATCTCGAATAATTCCTCAGAGCACTCCCCATGGAACATACGGTACAAAATACAGAGGGAACCGAAGTCCCTCCGCAGACCCAGAGGTTCCAAACGATCCGTGAGAATGGGATTATCGACAATCCGGCCGGACAAAACGGCCCTCCTTTGTATGGAGTCAAATGGAAGAAGCTGGTATTTGGGAGCCCCGGCCCAGAGATGGGAGCAGTACTCCACGCGAGGCCGGACTTGTGCTTTATAAAGCAAAAGCCTTTGTCCAGGCGTGAAGTACCGCTTCGCTCTGTTGAGGACTCCCAGCATTTTGGACGCCAACTTGGCTTTGCCTTCCAAATGACTCCGAAACTGGA
>NW_021011771.1:19877-31937 GCF_003987935.1 Bombyx mandarina | reverse complement strand
GCCAATTTAAAACACAGTCAAAAAGAACGTAAAATTAATATTATTATTATTTAAGATTCATTAAACCTTTTGTTATACACATAAAAGTATTAAAAGACATAACATTATCAATATAATTTGAGGTCACATAACTTAGGTATATTACGAGAAACCAATTAGTTTAAGTTCGTTGGGATTATTTTAATTATTTTTCTTACCACCTTCATGGTTACAGGGATTATTTTTTCAGAATTTTGCTTTAATTTTCGCGATGTCCGCTTCCGCTCTTTCTGCTGCGCTAAGCGCCCATTCTCTAACCGACACGAAACATTAAATACTTTTTAATAACATTAATTATTTCCTTCCTACGGCACGGCTAGTGCGGGTGGGCAGCGGAACCGGCGCCACCTGGAGCATCAGTTGGAGAGGGCCTTGTTCAGCAAGGGGGAGCAGGTAGACAGGACTGAGGGATTGATGATGATGGGAGATTTTCCTTCCCCCACAAACAAACCTCGCGCTCGTCTTCGGGAAAATGATCATAAATAGAATGCATACAAAAAGAACACCTTTTTTTGTTTTTGTTTTTCCTACCTAAGCTGATAGCCTTAGAGGCTATTTCAGCGTAACCCTAACGTTTGTAGGTGAGCTCACGGGGCTCAAACCTGATGACGTTGCTAACACGAACCCTAGCAACAGCCGTGCTTCGCAGAATCTACCACCGGATCGGAAACGCGACCCACTGAGAAGATCCGGCGAGAAACTCAGTGGGCTGTGTCTGAGAGTCTGAGAGTTAATTTACTCGTCGAGCCCTTCGTCGCAAGCGACGGGTTCGACGAGAACGGTGACCGGTGCTTGAAGTACCTAAAAACACCGTTAGTGGATCGGGAGGATCCGAGATGACGTGTTTTGGGCGACGTCGACTGCTTTCCATTCTGTCCGCAGGATCGGGAATGTAGTTACCGGCGGCCACGATGAGAGGGTTCTCGTGTCGTGCCACTTTATCGTAGTGGCGCATCGACGCCGACTGAAGATACTTACTGATGGCCTCTAAGTCCAGGTCGTCATGGAGGTCGACGTTCCTGACGAACCACGGGGCTCCGACGGCTATCCTGCAAAAACGGGATTGAATAATTTGGAAGGATTTTAAGTGAGTGCGGGCCGCGTGAGCGAACACTTCACTTGCATAGGTCATGACGGGGCGTATGCAAGTTTTGTAGAGTGTCACCTTATTTCTAAGGGACATTTTACTTCGCCTACATATCATCGGATAGAGACGTCCTAGAATGAAGGCGGCACGGTCGCGTACCGTCTTGATGTGAGGGCGGAATGTCATCCTACTGTCGAGGGTGACGCCTAAATATTTGACCTTCGGGGCCCAGGTATGTTAAATGCAAACTTATATCTGAAACAAGAAAGGTACCATTGTTTGTAGTAAAATTGGATAATAAGTAGTCTATAACAATTTTTACAGTCAATTTAGATTCAAATCTCAAGATAGATAGTAGTATAATGCCACTCCAATCACTGAATGAGTAGTAGGAGTAGTAATAAAATTCTTCGACTAAGCGATAGAAAATGGCACGCCCAACGCATTGTAATGTGATATAATTTTCTATTTTACAATTCCGTTTGCCGCCTATAGATGGCGCTTGACGCAAAAGCTGAATCGCGCCATCACACTACACAAGCGCAACGTGTGAATGTGTTGAATGCGAGCTACATAGTAGGCGTAGTGAGGGGTGGAAGGTTTTTTTCGTTACGGAATTTCATGATTCCGCTCTCAAGCCGCGCTCAAGACCCGCGATAAAATCTATGCAATAGCTTAAAAAAACTTTATTTTGGATTTCGCAACTATTTTCTAAAGTGCTGTGTGAGGTATTAGAAGAGTTACCAAAGAGCAAATATTTCTTAAAATAACTTTGAAGCCAAAATTATTAACGGAACCCATTTTTCTATAAAACATACGATAGTCATAACTTCAGTTTAAATTGGAATCCACCAAATTTAAATATGCATACTCGTTAGCTAGGATGTCAATGTACAATAACTGATTAAATAATTCAATTCTTCTATTAAATACATTATAGAGATATCCAACTTTAAAAGTTGGTAAACATACAATAATATTAGTTTGTTGTATTGCCATTAATTTTACTCTTAGATAAGAAATCAAAATAAAATAATCTTGCATATATTTAAAATCATCGTCCCCAACTTGAATTACACAGTAGTCATTTAACATGTAGGAACTTAGTTTTGCCTCAATTCCACGAAGTAGTTGAATAACACCGCGAGATGGCATTAAGTAGTGAATTACGTTCTAGTATTTTTTATCAAATACATTTTCTGAGATAGAAGATAGTTTGTTGGTTTTGTTGCTACTTATTATGCAAATATTGTGCTTTGACGAAAAGATGCTATCATTGTTTTGTACTGTGAATATACGAGTATGTGCACTGGGATTAGAGCACTGAAGTATGAAACCTATGGAAATGAAACGTCAACAAAAAATTCGTGCCACTTTGACGTCATCTGGCCACAAAACATGACGGTTTTAGTGCTGCCCAGAAGATTTTAATGTTAGTAGGTTTTATCGATAAACGTTCTTAGCTCATTTTATTTTAAACATTGTTGAGTATGAATGTATTTGTAGAATTTATACTTTAATAGGAAGTAAGTACTAAGTACATATATTGTTATGTGCAAAGATGATGTGATTTAGATATTATGTGAAATCTTAGACGAGTTCGTGCTTCAAATTTGCCAAGTAAACGATATGACGATTTTTAAAATTTGCTACACTGATTTTATAAAGTTGTCGTTTGCCGCAAACATAAAGATATGGCGTAGTACAGTGCCATCTGCCAATTTCTATCATTGAATCACTTGAATCACTTGAATTCAATTTGAGTCACTCTCACTTGAGAGTGATTCAAATTTTAAACTTATCAAGGGACCACGTGATAAAAAAAAACTTCAGAGGTGTCAAGGGACACCCGGATGGAACGAAGTTCCTTTCGATTAATTAGTGAAGGAATTGTAATTTTTTTTTAAGTTATAATAATAAATTACGGCATTATGAAGAAGAAAAAAACAATACTATGAACTAAATTACTATTGTTGAAACCTTCGATCAATAATACTATTATTGATCTGATCGAAGGTTGAAACGCTATCTCGAGAAACTGTACTCATTACACGGACCAATCGGATACGAGCAATGTCACGCGATAAGCGCCTACACGTTGATTGGTCAGAATGACGTTCCAATAAATTTTTTTTTAATAAGGAAATTCGTTCCTGTCCGGTGTCCCATGACACAATAATATGTTTTAATTATTATTTTTGTATGTTTTAAGCATGATAAAATAAGAAATTTTATATAAGCAATCATATTAAATCGATATCAAAGTCATTAAATAATATAGAACCCAAAACAGACAGCCGAACTGACGTGACAATTACATTTGGTGCGCTAAACATGGCGGATTTTCGGCCTCATTAGACATTTACGTTGATTCATGTTTCATTTTATGTACGCACTGAAATACTGTTATATTGTTTTCCTGCGAGTTAAAGTGCTGAGTAAGAACGAGATAGATATATGTTTATGGGTGTGCCTTCAAAATGGGTGCTATTTATATAAGCAATTGTACGTATAGAACAATATGCCGTGTCCCTACTATATAGGTCTATGGATTAGAGAGCTGCATTTGTTGAGAGGTGAGGGTAGATGTGAATATTTTTTCCTTGTGTAGTTGACCACTGCTGTTATTCACTTTAATTTGAGAGTAGGTGCTCTCGGTCTGCACTGAGATGTCTTTAAATGTTTTTTCAGAAGACAAGTTAAAATCTGTCTACACTTCTTTGTTATTTGTAGATGTTAAAATATTGGGTTGAGTTGTTTTACGTTTATGTTTACTTCTGAGTGTTACGTTTAGTTATGATGTGGATTTGATAGGAGACTTCTTCTGGAGCCCTCCACCACAATTCCGTACATTCCACGGAGGTGGGGGAGAGCGCTGCAGCGGGGTATCGAACCCCTAACGGGGGGAATGTAATACCCTCCTTAAGTGGAGGAATTGATTGATGCTCACTAGCGGGGAGCTATAGTGCGGGCCCCTGAAGGGTGAACCCGCCAAACCGACTAGAGACTTGCGGGAAGAGGCTAGAGAACCCAGCCCCGAGGAGGACGCTCATAGGTCCTCTGTGGCCTCACAGCCGATAAGGATCTTTAACTGCGAACAATCGTCGGGGGTACCAACAGCTCCCTCGGCAAGGCCTTACCATCAGGTGGTCTGGCGTGCAGCGGGGCTATGTTGTGGAGATGCTCATGGGGGCCGTTTTCAGCTCGCTCGTACATATTACGTGCGAGCCTAATCACAAACTCCATGAGCGACTCCACACCTGGGTCCCGGGCGATATTGCTGGAAGGACCATTCTTGATTATTGAACATGGTCTTGTTAAGGGGGTTCACTACCCTCTCAAGAATGGTATCTTGATACACTTGTGCCGATGTTTTGATACCTTTTTCACAAAAGTATGGCTCAGTCACTCCTTCATAGCTAATACCCCACCAAACCATCACTGAAGTCGGATAGGGCCCATGTTGCACTCTGTCGACTAATTGGGAAGGTAGGTCCTTAGAGCTTTGAGCATAAATACGGTCATTTTGTTTGTTAACATGTTGCTCAATTGTAAAAAATTTCTCATCCGTAAACAAAATTTTTCTATGACCTCCCTTGCGTACCGCTTCAGTAGTTTCGATTTTACCACCCTATTCTCTTTTAAATTATCAGTTAAGAAATGACCAGTACGTCTCTTATAGGCTGCAAGTCCTAAGTCATCTTTTAAATTCGCGACATGGTTCTAGGTGCTATCTTCATCTCCCGAGATAAAATCTTTTGCTTTCAGACAGGATTTCTTCGAATTCTTTCCCTTACTGCTTTGACCACCTTTTTCGTACGAACACTACGTGGATGGCCAGATCTTTTTCTGTCACAAACAGAGGAGGTCTCATTGCACCTATTAATAGCCCGGTACACAAACATTTTACTAATACCAANTCGCGACATGGTTCTAGGTGCTATCTTCATCTCCCGAGATAAAATCTTTTGCTTTCAGACAGGATTTCTTCGAATTCTTTCCCTTACTGCTTTGACCACCTTTTTCGTACGAACACTACGTGGATGGCCAGATCTTTTTCTGTCACAAACAGAGGAGGTCTCATTGCACCTATTAATAGCCCGGTACACAAACATTTTACTAATACCAAGCGTATGGAGAGTTTTAAAAATTGCATTTGGCTCCATACCTACTTTGTGTAATGCAATCACAGCGATTCGGTTCTCTTTATCACCCCAATCCATTTTAATATCGCAAAATATTGTACAATGTATTGGCGCCAAAATGAGAAAACTCAATGAGCAATCATATAAAAATGACAGATTCCAAATTCAAATGTAATATTTTATTTATTTTTAATTATAACAGTATTTATGGCCAGACTAAGTATAGATTGGATGTGTAAAGTTTGAGAATCACTGTACGTCATGCTAGGGTGAGTGCGTGTGTGGGGGGGCGTGCGGTGGGCGCGCGGAGGACCATCCCCGGCGCAGGTGTGGCAGAGCGCAGCGCGCGGGGTTACTGAATTTGGCCCCCCTTTTTTTGTTTTTGGATTATTATTTTTTTATATTTTTTCGTCGTTTGTTCGTTAATGTTCGAATGTAAAAATTGTTTGTTCGTCTTTTGTTTATTTATAATTAATTAAACAAATGATCACCCTTAAGTTGGTCTACCCTTACTATAATAGATATCTTTATTTTTATCGCTCAGATTAATTAATTTTGATTAATTACCGTTTGTTCGACGACTATTGGTGATTTTTCGATCATAAGAAACAAATTCCTAAATATTAATTATTTTATATCTAATAAGTAAACCATCACCTCACGCCTACGATTCTAAATAAAAAAAACTAAGCCTTGTAATATATATCAATCAAGATACTTCTCGATAGTAATAATTAAGTTTAATATAGATGTAAATAAATATATTTTTTAAATAAAATCCTGTTTATAGAGTATATATTATATACTAAGTTTATTCTTCCATGTTAAATGAATTTCTACTAAATGTCCCCGCAATATATTTCTTGAACTTATTATTATATCATTAACTGAACTATTAATAATTATCATTTTAATAAAAACAGATTTTGTGTGCATCCGAACATTAACGAACAAACGACGAACAGATAATTAAAAATATAAAAAATCCGAAAATCAAATTCAGTGAGCCCAGCGCGCGGCTGTCACCTTGGCGATCCGGTATTTGCGTCCGACGTAGCGTGACCAGATTTAGTAGATTTCTACTTTTTTGGTAGATTTTGAGGTACTGGCAACAGAATTTAGTATGTAAAAATTATTTGTTATATTTTAGAATTCACGCTTTTCAGTTATTCTAATACTTTTTTGGTATAACGGACAAAGAAGAATGGCAGTTTTTTACCTGAATGTTTTAAAAGGCGTCTTAGATTGAGACATAAACGAAACTTATTTTTTTTATTTTTTTTATTGCTTAGATGGATGGACGAGCTCACAGCCCACCTGGTGTTAAGTGGTTACTGGAGCCCATAGACATCTACAACGTAAATGCGCCACCCACCTCGAGATATAAGTTCTAAGGTCTCAGTATAGTTACAACGGCTACCCCACCCTTCGAACCGAAACGCATTACTGCTTCACGGCGGAAATAGGCGGGGTNGACACAGCCCACTGAGTTTCTCGCCGGATCTTCTCAGTGGGTCGCGTTTCCGATCCGGTGGTAGATTCTGCGAAGCACGGCTCTTGCTAGGGTTCGTGTTAGCAACATCGTCAGGTTTGAGCCCCGTGAGCTCACCTACTAAAGTTAGGGTTACGCTGACATAGCCGCTAGGGCTATCAGCTTAGGTAGGAAAAAAAAAATTCTTCCATGTTAAATGAATTTCTACTAAATGTCCCCGCAATGTATTTCTTGAACTTATTATTATATCATTAACTGAACTATTAATAATTATCATTTTAATAAAAACAGATTTTGTGTGCATCCGAACATTAACGAACAAACGACGAACAAATAATTAAAAATAAAAAAAATCCGAAAATCAAAAAAAGGGGGGCCAAATTCAGTGAGCCAAGCGCGCGGCTGTCCTCTTGGCGATCCGGTAGTTGCGTCCGACGTAGCGTGACCAGGTTTAGTAGATTTCTACTTTTTTGGTAGATTTTGAGGTACTGGCAACAGAATTTAGTATGTAAAAATTATTTGGTATATTTTAGTAGAATTCACGCTTTTCAGTTATTCTAATACTTTTTTGGCATTACGGACAAAGAAGAATGGCAGTTTTTTACCTGAATGTTTTAAAAGGCGTCTTAGATTGAGACATAAACGAAACTTATTATTTTATTTGCTCGTTTTTTATACGATGCTAGGCAAAGGCACGTGGCAAAGCCACGAAAAAATGTTACTTTAATAAGCTTTTAATTCGTTTTTTGGTACTTCCGGTTTAATGCATTTGTAAAGGACGATATTAAAAATATTGCCAAGAAAAAAATATTGCAGTATTTATTAAAAAAATAATTTCCTAAAGTATTTTAATTGATAAACAGTAATATTAAGTATTCTTTGCTACAATTGTTACGTAATAAAATAACTAAATATTGTGTTCGTTGTATATATTAAGCTGTAAGATTAATCAAATACTTTATTATACGGTAATTAAAATAATAATTATGGCAGCACTGATTCTATAGTCTACTATCCATTAAATTATTTTTAATAGCTTTGCCAGTTGCTTTATTTTGTTGTACGCTGATATCACACGACTGACCTAGTTCATCTTAAGTTTTGATCTCGGAATTGCCCACGGACTTGATTTTCTGCCCCCATACGACGACTTGTGCAAATAGTGCTTTTTTCTAAGGGACTCCGATTGAGCCTTGCGACTTGAATTCTTTGCACTTTTATCATGGATAGCAGGCGTACGCGCATATCGTACCTGATGACGATTATGTTTGCGAAGCATGTTGGGAACTTTCAACAGCAGCAGTAAACCATAATCTTCAGCAAAATTCTGGTAATGAACCACAAGCTGGAACTAGTCAGCGTGGTCATACCAATTTTTGTATTTTATGTGGCTGTTCCCTCATACAAAGGCAAAGTGACAAAATATTAAGAGACATTCCCACTGAACTGCAACTACAGATGATTGAAATAATTAAACGCCATAAGAAACCACAGCAGGTGTGTGCATCTTACCTCGCAGGAGGTTCGGCCCCCGGACCGAAAAAAAAAAAAAAAAAAAGGTATGTGCATCTTTACTTAAATTATATTTTATCTTATTAGTTCCATAGGCATTGGACAAAAAGACCTTTCAATTTTAAAATGTTTGTTTAATTTAATATTAATATTAATATCAACTAATCTTTGTACAATTAATCTGATTGTAAGATTTAGCATATATTATTTGATCAATTTAACCTGCATGACTTTCATCCTTGATAAATGTTACACAATTATATGCTAAAATCATAAGCATATCTTACTACTTCCAGGTAACAGCTTCTGACACAAAGTATGTCATGTCTGTTGGTTGCGAACTACAAGAGAGGTTTTGCGTATGAATCGTGCTGATGAATTAAGAGTGGAAGGAGCCGTTTAACATGGAGATGATAATGCCTCACTTAGTAATCCACCTAATGAGCCTACCGTTGCAGAGCATATCTCTATCCCTGAACAAGGTGTATCTTTGGAGGACCATCAATCCTATGGAGATCCACATGAGCAAGATATTTTCAGGCCATCAGGCACTCAAAATACAGAGTCTGGAACTGTGGTATTACCAGATTACAAAAAGAGCGGCCAATCCTAGTAGCCATTGCCTCTTTCCTGACTGCAATAACATTGGTACCTTGCACAGTGTCTCGGACAAATTAAGATTTGTAATATTAAGTAACCATAAATATTATGTCCCAAAACGGACACGAGTCTGTGGCATTCAGTTATTTAGAAATTCTTGGGACAATCTGTATCAATCAGAGAATAGCATTAATATATTTAATGTTGAGCATGTTCAACACATATTTTCATTTGTAAATGCATTTAATCCTACAGTAGACTTTGAAAGAAATGGATGACCGAATATTTGAATATCGGGTGGGGCTATCTGAAAGAAATGGATGACCGAATATTTGAATATCGGGTGGGGCTATCTAAAGAAAAGTTTTATTTATTATTAGAGGAAGTACCAAGGATTTTAGAAATTATAAGGGGGAGTCTAGGTCTTGTGACTTTGCTTCTAGAACAGGAGAATCTGATGAAAGGATAGCCACTTTAGTGCAAAAGCCACGTCGCAGTTTAGATGTATTCATGGACAAAGTTCGGGAAATACTTATGCAAGATTATGTACCGAGACACCTAGGTATTAAATCATATTTCTAGGGAACAATTACTTGGCCATAATCTGGTAATACCAAATGGCCTATACGGCAATAATAATAATAATATAATAGTGACCTGTGATGGTACCTATATTTACACTAACAAGAGTAGTAATTACATGTTTCAAAAAGATAGTTACTCTCTCCATAAATACAGGAATCTATTAAAGGTATTTTTAATTGTAACTTGTGATGGCTATATTGTGGACTGCTTTGGCCCATACAAAGCTACAACTTCAGATGCTGAAATTATGTCTTCATTATTTAGGAATGTGTCATATTTTAGATAAAGGATTTAGAGATAGTATTAATTTATTAGAAGACTGTGGTTATTGAGCATATATGCCAGATTATCTTTTGGAAGGCGAGTACCAATTAACCATAGCTCAAGCAAATCAGAGCCGCTGCGTTACTGTTTGTCGATGGGTAGTAGAGGTAGTAAATGGTTACTTTAAACGAGACTTTAAAATATTCAGATAGGAATATTGTCATCGGTCTCTACCACATATGATGCAGGATGTCCAAATAGCAGCGGCTCTATTGAACAGCTTTGGTACTCGCTTAAAAAAATCCATTGACTTCCATTTGACTCCATACAGAAGAGAGCCGTTCGGATTGTCGTTAATCCCATTCACACGGATCGTTTGGAGCCTCTGGGTCTGCGGAGGGACTTCGGTTCCCTCTGTATTTTGTACCACATGTTCCATGGTGAGTGCTCTGAGGAATTGTTCGAGATGATACCAACGTCTCGTTTTTACGATCGCACCGCCCGCCACCGGAGTAGAGTTCATCCATACTACCTGGAGCCACTGCGGTCATCCACAGTGCGTTTCCAGAGGTCTTTTTTGCCACGTACCATCCGGCTATGGAATGAGCTCCCCTCCACGGTGTTTCCCGAGCGTTATGACATGTCCTTCTTCAAACGAGGCTTGTGGAGAGTATTAAGCAGTAGGCAGCGGCTTGGCTCTGCTCCTGGCATTGTTGAAGTCCACGGGCGACGGTAACCACTTACCATCAGGTGGGCCGTACGCTCGTCTGCCTACAAAGGCAACAAAAAAATAATAATGAGTATGCCAATGAAATTCTAAATATAATATATTACCTTAGAAAGAAACACCTTAGACAACAATCTGGCAAATATGATAGAAGCAGAAAATATGAACCGGAGATCAGCCAACTTCCAGAGTCTCTCAGCTGACCGCAACAATGTGCTATTAATTTCTCGTCTTGAATATAGAGATCTCATTTTATTCGCCATGGGAACCTATCAAATTCGTCAAGCTTGCTCCTATTATGGGGAGCACATACGTTTCCATGGCGGGTACAGAATTGAAGTCTATAGCGAAACAATTGATACCTCTGAATGTAACTTAAGGGGAACTGGAGACACCACTTTAATAAGAGGCAAAATAAAATCGCGACACGTTTCCAGGAAACAATATTATGTTTATATTTTAGTTGAAAATAATCATTCTAGCAGATCGAGTATAGTCGAATACTGTTGCAATTGTTTAGTTGGTCGGCGTACTGTAGTTTGTTGCGCACATGTCATGATGGTCGTGTAGTACCTTGGATGGGCCAGGCATGAGACACATATATCTGCACCAGCAGACTCTCTCGATGATATAGTTGTAAGAGACGTAGATGATGAGGAATAAATGTTATCTAGTTAAAATCCTTGTTTTATATATACTAACTAGTCAGGTCATAAGTATTGTCACACAGTAAAAACTTTTCTTTTAGAATGCTGGCCACAAAAAAGTTTATTGAATTCGAATTTCGAATTGTTCATGAAAATAAAAATGTATACTTTTAGAATTTTACTCATTTTTAAATATGGAGTGAAAGCTTAAAGAAGACCGTGTTGCAGTTATTGCGTTGCATCGTTGCGGTTACGCGCCAATTCAAATTTTTAACATACTGAAAAATTTGAATATAACCAAAAGATTCGTTTATCGTACCATCAAACGATACAATGAAGACTCTAGTGTAGATGACAGGTCAAGAAGTGGTCGCCCTCGGTCTGTTAGGACTCCAGCAGTGATANCGCCAATTCAAATTTTTAACATACTGAAAAATTTGAATATAACCAAAAGATTCGTTTATCGTACCATCAAACGATACAATGAAGACTCTAGTGTAGATGACAAGTCAAGAAGTGGTCGCCCTCGGTCTGTTAGGACTCCAGCAGTGATAAAAGCTGTGAAGGCGCGAATTCAAAGAAATCCCAAACGTAAGCAGAAACTGTTGGCCCTACAGATGGGGTTAAGCAGAACCACAGATATCGAAGAAAAACAGGACATCGTTTGAATGCTCGTCTAATGGACCTGAGACTGAAGAGATCCCGCGCTTTGTTGAAGCGGTACGCGGGAAAAAAATATCGGGAAATTGTTTTTTTGGATGAAAAAATTTTTACCGTAGAAGAGAGCTACAACAAACAAAATGATAAGGTGTACGCACACAGTAGTGAAGAAGCGAGCAACCGTATTCCGCGTGTCCAATGAGGTCATTTTCCATCCTCGCTCATGGTATGGTTGGGAGTTTCTTATTGGGGCTTAACAGAGGTACATTTTTGTGAGAAAGGTGTAAAAACGAATGCAGTTG
>NW_021011771.1:0-17625 GCF_003987935.1 Bombyx mandarina | reverse complement strand
ATCCTCGCTCATGGTATGGTTGGGAGTTTCTTATTGGGGCTTAACAGAGGTACATTTTTGTGAGAAAGGTGTAAAAACGAATGCAGTTGTGTATCAAAATACAGTCCTGACGAACCTTGTGGAACCTGTTTCTCATACCATGTTCAATAACAGGCACTGGGTATTCCAACAAGATTCGGCGCCAGCTCATAGAGCGAAGAGCACACAAGACTGGCTGGCGGCGCGTGAAATCGACTTCGTCCGGCACGAAGACTGGCCCTCCTCCAGTCCAGATTTGAATCCGTTAGATTACAAGATATGGCAACACTTGGAGGAAAAAGCGTGCTCAAAGCCTCATCTCAATTTGGAGTCACTCAAGACATCCTTGATTAAGGCAGCCGCCGATATTGACATGGACCTCGTTCGTGCTGCGATAGACGACTGGCCGCGCAGATTGAAGGCCTGTATTCAAAATCACTGAGGTCATTTTGAATAAACTTTAGTGTCATAAGAATCTATGTTTTGTTAAGTTCATTTTGGTATATGAATGGTTACATAATGAATAAACTTGTTTCAATTATTTTACATTAAACATGTGACAGAATTTATGACCTGACTATGTATAAGTATCTATATACCTACATGATAACAATACGAACTGTTTCAACCAGAGACAATCTTCGATTAAAACAGTTCGTATTGTTAGTACCTATATAACCTTTTGACCATCAGAGCAGTGCCCTCCACGCCAAGCCCCAAATTCTATAAAAATGTAATATCGTGAAATAATCTATCGAATCTTCGTAACCTATTTTTTGGTCACATATTTGTGACGTTTGTGTACAGGGAAAGCTTTAGTTTGTCACAAATATGCGCCTTTGGCGTTCAAAAGGTTAAAACTACCTATTAAACCTATCTCTGATACACATTTTTTCACATTTACAAAGAAGAAAGAACAAACTACATAAGTAACTGCTTAGGTAACTGCAGTTGCTAAGGGTACCTACTCGAGTAGTATTATAGGCGTACCTACCCTTCGTTTATCTATGATAATGAAACTAAAAACGTTATTTATACATATCGTTTACTTTTGTTTCTTTCAATTTTTTATAGACGATACCTACCTACAAAAATTAGTGACAGCTATTATTGATAGGTAACCTCAAATTATAAATTAAAAACGTTAATATCTTTTTTTTGTGACTTCCTAATATAAAAAATATTTCTGATTAAACTTATGTTATGTTATCCCTATCGTTTTAACATTTTTTTTATTTCAAGACGCCTCAAATGGATTTCAGATAAAACGTTGTATAGAAAGCTGCCATATTCCCCCTTTCATCGAATGGATTGTAACTATTTAATTTTCATTATTTTCTTTACCATTCGTGCCTTGAGCATAGTCTAATAGACCAGTGGGAATTCCTTCATTTAGAATTTTTATAATCGAGCTTAAAATGAAACATAAATATACACAAGAATATCGCGATGTCCTATTCATCACGATATGCTTGTAGTTGCAACAGAAAACATGCAAATTGTTGAAAAAGGATGTAGGGAATCAAAATTAGATGTTTCCGTGTCTAATTTATTGTCAACTTCTAGTTCGACGTCTGAAACTTTTATGGTGGATAAATTTTGGAGTGCAGGCAGCCAAATCTGTGATGCGAATAGCAAACCAAAGTATGGCAATTTGTCCCGATTTGTGAGGCAAATGACGATACTACCATTGTCAAACGCCAAAGTAGAAAGAATAATTTCTGATATTAATAGAATTAAAAATCAAAATCGAAATCGATTTAATAATAAGAATCTTGCTGCAATCATGCATGAAAAAGAGGGACTACGACGGTTGATGTCGCACATTTGATCCTTTTAACGCTGGGGAATCCATTTACGGATACCCGGTCGAGGGGAGTAACGGACCGGGTTATGTCGGCACATTTGATCCTGACAGAAGTATTATCAAGTATATAAACATGTAGATTATCTCACTTACTCTTAGCGCATGTAGTATTGTTATGAATGTGATAGACAGATATCCGCGAGACACATACGGCGTATGCCAGTATATTTTCGTGTGATAGATACTTCGCTAGAAGTAACAGTGTTCTGTGGATAGATACAACCCGACCGATGTGAGTTGGCTATTATTATGAATAAGTGAATACGGAATTCGACGGATTACCGATACACGAATACAAGCTGTATTACGAATATCTCAGTTAATACTAATATATCGGTATCACCCTTACTTGAGACCATAGATTATACACTTAATATATTCTTGAGACTACAACAGCGTTGCCAAATGTACGGCAATTGCCGTTTCGTACGGCAATCACGCTTCTAAAAGACAAATTGTACGGCATACGGCAGAGTGGTCATTGCCGTACTCTAAAATACGGCAACAAGAGCATTTCTTTTATTCTTTTTTAGTGCCATATACCTATTAGGTTAAGTCGGCTAACAAGAGCATAAAGTTAAAAAACAATTAATGTAACAAAGAAATTACAGGACGTGGATACTTTTTGCGTAAACATGAACACATCCAGCTCTTATAATAGACAATGTTTCATGTTTGGTACGAGAAATTCCCTATAATCTACAACGCCTGCTCTTTAAGTCCTCTCCTCAAGTCGCCTCGCCGCCTCGCTCTTGTTTCATTGTTAGTACTAGCAAGCGTAGCTAGCTAGCAATTTTATCTTTTGAAAAAGTGCAGTGTAGCGATACGTGAGATAGTGTATAAAATGTGTATAAAAAAGAATCTTCAATGCGTAAACCTAATCAAAACAAAACAAAGAAACCGCCTCTTAACATATACCATAAATGGAACATTATTACCAAAAGAGTGCATTGTCAGAAATCAACCAAACTGTGCGAACTATAAGCCAACCCCCGAAATGATCAATAAAATGAAAAAACCATCAAATTACGAAAAAAATGAAATTATTGAAACTGAACTTACTTTAGGCAATAATACAGATTTGATGGGAAGAGAGGAGTGAAAAATATATACTGTTTTAATTTCTAGTCTAAAATAAATAATAAAATACTTTTAATTGAAATTTGAAATTTTGAATTACTTTGTACGGCAATTTTTGTTTAAATACGGTAGATTTTTTTCTCCAGTACGGCAACCCAATGTTTGCCCAGCGGCAACACTGGACTACATCCGCCTAAAGATGGGTTAATACCGATATTTGTCAATATTAGCGAATACGAATATATTCATGATGTAATATTATAATACCTTAACTAATACGTGAATATTCTGACATCTTAATATACTTCGATAAAACGGGTAAACGAGTTAAACCTAGTACGGTATTCGTGAAATAAGTTAATAATCATAGATCTATAATACACATAAATTAGTTATTAATTTAATATAAATAGTATATTGTATCTAGGAATTTGACTTCATACTAAATATTTTACAAGTCATATTATGTACATATTATGAATATTATTATTAAATCAGAATTTGTTCAACATTGTACATTAATATAAACAACAAGTTAGTAATATTATTTATTTCTTATTGGTGCATAAAAACATCAGCTTTTTTACTTTTTCTACCGAAAGACTGTTACGTCGGTCAGAAATGAGTTTACCAGATTTTGAAAAAATCCTCTCACATGGTACTGAGGTGGCTAGTGGGTACAAAACAGTTATAATATTATAATCCACGAACCGTTAGAAAGTCATTTCGATTCAAAAATCAAACTTTTATTTAAATTTTAAAAAATCCTTAGAAGGTAATTAAATACCACCGCAAAAATAAATTGTCATCATAATTTATTACGTAAAAACACTTAATTTAATTGTGGCAGTATTACATTTTGTGTAAAAAAATTTTAATTTATGAAATTGGTAAACCAACCTTAACCTGTTATTTATCTAAGATGTCGTTCAGAAGAGTTTTGTGACTGCCAAAGGAATACAAAGTCACTAATTCGTTTTTCTGATTTACCAATAGTTGTCCAAAAGTCACATTGCCGGCTTTGATAATAGTCGACTCATCTACCTACTTTCGTTTTTCAAATCATCGTTTTAAAACCGACTAATTCAAAGGAAACAGAAAATAAAATTAAAATAATGAAAATAAAGCTCACCGATTTTATTCCAATAAATATAAAAATGCACTATTTTGCCTTGAGTAGAATCTTTAGTTGAATCAAGAAATGAAGGTTCAAACATTAAAAAGTAATACATTTAAAAATTCTGAAAAATTCCCACTAGCATCTTTGACATGTAAAAAGTTGAATTAAAAAATAGTACTTAAACTCATAATGTTAAGTACTTATTTTCATTGCTCAATATGTAAACATGTAGTTTATCTCACTTACTCTTAGCGCATGCAGTATTGTTATGAATGTGATAGACAGATAACCGCGAGACACGTACGGCGTATGCCAGTATATTTTCGAGTGATAGATACAACCCGACCGATGTGAGTTGGCTAATATTATGAATAGAGTGAATACGGAATATTAGCATATCAGAATTCGACGGATTACCGATACACGAATACAAGCTGTATTATGAATATCTTAATGTATACTAATATATCGGACTCACCCTTAGTGAATACTAATATATCGGTACACCCTTACTTGAGACTACATCCGCCAATTCCGCCATTAAAACAAGCCGCACACACTGGCACACAGAGCTCATGTCGTTTTAATATAAAATATAGCTACAACCCGGCCATCCTCTGGCTTCATATTGTGTCAGAAGTAAGGAATTTGGAAAATAATATTTAAAAATACAAAAATATCCCTGAAATTATGTTCAAAATGGATAANAATTCCCTATAATCTACAACGCCTGCTCTTTAAGTCCTCTCCTCAAGTCGCCTCGCCGCCTCGCTCTTGTTTCATTGTTAGTACTAGCAAGCGTAGCTAGCTAGCAATTTTATCTTTTGAAAAAGTGCAGTGTAGCGATACGTGAGATAGTGTATAAAATGTGTATAAAAAAGAATCTTCAATGCGTAAACCTAATCAAAACAAAACAAAGAAACCGCCTCTTAACATATACCATAAATGGAACATTATTACCAAAAGAGTGCATTGTCAGAAATCAACCAAACTGTGCGAACTATAAGCCAACCCCCGAAATGATCAATAAAATGAAAAAGCCATCAAATTACGAAAAAAATGAAATTATTGAAACTGAACTTACTTTAGGCAATTATACAGATTTGATGGGAAGAGAGGAGTGAAAAATATATACTGTTTTAATTTCTAGTCTAAAATAAATAATAAAATACTTTTAATTGAAATTTGAAATTTTGAATAACTTTGTACGGCAATTTTTGTTTAAATACGGTAGATTTTTTTCTCCAGTACGGCAACCCAATGTTTGCCCAGCCGCAACACTGGACTACATCCGCCTAAAGATGGGTTAATACCGATATTTGTCAATATTAGCGAATACGAATATATTCATGATGTAATATTATAATACCTTAACTAATACGTGAATATTCTGACATCTTAATATACTTCGATAAAACGGGTAAACGAGTTAAACCTAGTACGGTATTCGTGAAATAAGTTAATAATCATAGATCTATAATACACATAAATTAGTTATTAATTTAATATAAATAGTATATTGTATCTAGGAATTTGACTTCATACTAAATATTTTACAAGTCATATTATGTACATATTATGAATATTATTATTAAATCAGAATTTGTTCAACATTGTACATTAATATAAACAACAAGTTAGTAATATTATTTATTTCTTATTGGTGCATAAAAACATCAGCTTTTTTACTTTTTCTACCGAAAGACTGTTACGTCGGTCAGAAATGAGTTTACCAGATTTTGAAAAAATCCTCTCACATGGTACTGAGGTGGCTAGTGGGTACAAAACAGTTATAATATTATAATCCACGAACCGTTAGAAAGTCATTTCGATTCAAAAATCAAATTTTTATTTAAATTTTAAAAAATCCTTAGAAGGTAATTAAATACCACCGCAAAAATAAATTGTCATCATAATTTATTACGTAAAAACACTTAATTTAATTGTGGCAGTATTACATTTTGTGTAAAAAAATTTTAATTTATGAAATTGGTAAACCAACCTTAACCTGTTATTTATCTAAGATGTCGTTCAGAAGAGTTTTGTGACTGCCAAAGGAATACAAAGTCACTAATTCGTTTTTCTGATTTACCAATAGTTGTCCAAAAGTCACATTGCCGGCTTTGATAATAGTCGACTCATCTACCTACTTTCGTTTTTCAAATCATCGTTTTAAAACCGACTAATTCAAAGGAAACAGAAAATAAAATTAAAATAATGAAAATAAAGCTCACCGATTTTATTCCAATAAATATAAAAATGCACTATTTTGCCTTGAGTAGAATCTTTAGTTGAATCAAGAAATGAAGGTTCAAACATTAAAAAGTAATACATTTAAAAATTCTGAAAAATTCCCACTAGCATCTTTGACATGTAAAAAGTTGAATTAAAAAATAGTACTTAAACTCATAATGTTAAGTACTTATTTTCATTGCTCAATATGTAAACATGTAGTTTATCTCACTTACTCTTAGCGCATGCAGTATTGTTATGAATGTGATAGACAGATAACCGCGAGACACGTACGGCGTATGCCAGTATATTTTCGAGTGATAGATACAACCCGACCGATGTGAGTTGGCTAATATTATGAATAGAGTGAATACGGAATATTAGCATATCAGAATTCGACGGATTACCGATACACGAATACAAGCTGTATTATGAATATCTTAATGTATACTAATATATCGGACTCACCCTTAGTGAATACTAATATATCGGTACACCCTTACTTGAGACTACATCCGCCAATTCCGCCATTAAAACAAGCCGCACACACTGGCACACAGAGCTCATGTCGTTTTAATATAAAATATAGCTACAACCCGGCCATCCTCTGGCTTCATATTGTGTCAGAAGTAAGGAATTTGGAAAATAATATTTAAAAATACAAAAATATCCCTGAAATTATGTTCAAAATGGATAAAGTCGAAAACACACAACATGGCGGACAGGGACGCGCAACTAAGTCAATGCTCCATCAGTCACATATGGGCTCAAACCCTTAGATATATGAGAAGCTCGAACATGCCCTTAACTTGGAAAAACTGGTATACTCAACTTAAAATATACATGCGAGCTAATAATCTGGAAGATGAATGTGATCAACGCAAAGTCGCCATCTTAATATATTACATTGGACAAGACGCGTTAGTGATAATTTATTCATTTAATGTCGATATTGATACAATATCCTTTGAAGAATTAGCGTCGAAATTTAGTAATCACATCATTCCTCAAATAAATGTGACAATGGAACGTCATAAACTATTCAATCGAAGACAAAATCTAGAAGAATCGATAGACAACTATGTAACAGATTTAAAAAATATTGGCAGACGATGTAACTTTGATTCATTGGAAGATGACCTAATTAGAGATATATTTAGCTAGAATCTACATGCAAAAAACCAATACATGAAAAAAAAAAATCTTATACAAAAGCCGGAGACACTTGACCAAGCTGTTCAATTAGCCAAGCAGTTGGAGACGACCAGGAAACAAGCTAAATTATTGGAAGAAACTTCATTCATCGGGCAGGTCCAGTCTAATTCCAGTTATAGAAGACAAAGGCAGTCAACTAGTACTTCACATGCAAGAGATCTACAGTCAAGCCAGAGCAGACATACATCTAGTTCCAGACAACAGTCATATAACCAAGTAAATAAAGAATGTGGTAGGTGCTTACAAGTACATAGGTATAAATGTCCCTCCTTAGGAGTAAAATGTAAAAATTGTGGCAAATCATTTTGCAGTAGCATGTAAGAATAAAAATGTCCATTTTGTAGAAACTGAAGGTCATATGCCCAATATAAACACAAATAATAGGCTACATATGGGAACAATTCATGTCAATAATTTAAACAAAGAGTCATGGCAGATAAATTTATTAATAAATAGTCTTAGTGTTACTTTTCTACTAGACACAGGTGCCGATACTAACATATTGAATTGAAAAAATTTTCGTCAATTAGGAAGTCTCTTAGACAGTATATCAAAGATTATACATAAATTATCATCTAACAGTGGTGAAATAATACCCACAGTAGGTCAATGTACTTTTAAAGTATATCACAATGCACAAAGTTACATTCATTACTCCTTTTGGTAGATACAGATTTACCCGGCTTCCATCTGGTATTAATGCTGCTCCAGAAAGTTATCATCGAGAAATGGTTAAACGGTTTAGTGATATAAATAATGTCAAGGTTATGATGGACGATTTTCTAATTTTTGGAAAATCTATATAAGAACATAATGAGGCACTTCAAAAAGTATTAAATAGGGCTCGTGAATTAAATATTAAATTTAACAAAGAAAAATCTTCGATATGTTGTACAGAAGTTAAATACTTAGGAGATATCTTCAGTCAAGAAGGAGTCAAAGTTGACCCTTCAAAAGTCAAAGCAATTTGTGAAATGCCAATTCCGACTTGTGTCAATGAGTTACAAAGATTTATGGGTATGGTCAATTATCTTAGTCCTTTCATACCTCATTTGTCTAAAGAAAACAGTCTTCTTAGATCACTTTTGTCAAAAAATAGTGATTGGATTTTATTAGAAAAACAGGCTGAATTTTATAAAATTAAGCTGTTTATAACAGATAGTCCAGTGTTGGGATAATATGATACCAATAAAGAAATTACATTATCATTCGATGCATCTAAAGATGCCATGGGAGCAGTCATATTACATGATAACCAGCCAATAGCATATGCCTCAGCCTCATTAACTAAAAGTCAACAAAATTATGCACAAATAGAAAAAGAACTCTTATCTATTTTATTTGGATGTATAAAGTTCCACCAGTGTGTATATGGGAGACAAATTAATGTTGAAACTGACCACAAACCACTTGTAAGTATGTTTAAGAAATCATTACAGGATATTCCACCTAGGCTACAGAGAATAATGTTGTATTTACAGTCAAATGATCTTAATGTTGTATATAAATCAGGCAAATGTCTATATATTGCTGATACTTTGTCCCGAGCACCTCTTCCTGATAATACATTATTTGATTTAGATAGTGATATTGATTTACATGTTAATCTAATTGTATCTAATTTTTCAATAAGTCAAGAAAACTTCAGGAACTTCAAGAGTCATTAACTAACGATCCAACATTGTCTAAAATTGTATTTTATTGTCAAAATGGATCAATCAGTCAATTAAGCCTTATTCTTCTTTAAAAGACAATTTAAAAAAAAAAAAATTATTGCTTAGATGCGTGGACGAGCTCACAGCCCACCTGGTGTTAAGTGGTTACTGGAGCCCATAGACATCCACAACGTAAATGCGCCACCCACCTTGAGATATAAAGTTCTAAGGTCTCAAGTATAGTTACAACGGCTGCCCTACCCTTCAAACCGAAACGCATTACTGCTTCACGGCAGAAATAGGCAGGGTGGTGGTACCCACCCGCGCGGACTCACAAGAGGTTCTACCACCAGTAATTACGCAAATTATAATTTTGCGGGTTTCATTTTTATTACACGATGCTATTCCTTCACCGTGGAAATCAATCGTAAACATTTGTTGAGTACGTATTTCATAGTTTTATTTATTTACAATTGATTGGAATATTAAGCATATAAAGTCAAGTCCATATTTCAGTCGCTCAAATGGTATGGTAGAAAGGACAATTGGCACAGTCAAGCATATATTGAATAAATGTAAAGCAGACAATACAGAGCCTTATATTGCAATGCTTATGTACAGGAATACACCAAAACAAAGTGGTTATTCTCCAGCACAACTATGTATGTCTAGATGTTTAAGTAACTAAAGTACCAGTCGCAGACAATCACTAGTCGATATTAAAACATTATCTAAAAATATTGAAAAGCAGAAAAAATAATCAACATTTTATTATAACTAGAGGTCCCGCAGTAGTCGAAATTCGACTATAATTAATTGGAATTGTAAGTTTGTACACTATTATGATTGTATTTTATGTTTCTATAATCACAAATTTCGCCAAGACTACACTATAAAATATATTAATAAAGACAAACAATATTTGAGTCGACTATTATCAAAGCCGGCAATCTGACTTTTGGACAATTATTGGTAAATCAGAAAAACGAATTATTGACTTTGTATTCCATTGGCAGTCACAAAACTCTTCGGAACGACATCAACAGGTTAACTATTAACCTTTATTTAATGCAGGTTTTGAACCGTATTCTTTGAAGGAGACGATTATATTCAAATCAATCTGTATTGACATATCAATAACATTTTTTTGTCCAAATGCACAGATTGCCACCTTTGATAATAGACGACTCATTTAATCTATTCTCAATTTGACCACAGACGTCAAGAACAAAAGTTTGACAATAAATAGTATGCATGCGTGTGTGCGTCAAATACATGGTGTGTAGTGTGTGTAATGTTTTCTTTATTGATTTAATGTATCTTTTATGCATTATTTTAAAAAAATTTAGCATTGTGCGCTTCTTCTCTACATTCTCTATAAGTGTGGAAAATTTCATACTCCTCCGTCCGCGCAATTTTCGTAAAAAGGGATACAAAGTTTTTGCTTCACGTATTAATATATAGATTACTATAAAATGTTACTGCTGTCCTTGCCATAGCTTGCCATAGCTTGGTCACAGTAAAATTAAACTAAAATCTTTTGTTAATCTCGACTAGCAAAGGAAATATTTACGATTTGGCAAATTTACCCGCCCTTTTTAGACTTTTTCAAACAAAATAGAAATGGCAGTCAGGGTTGTCACAAGATAAAAAATATTCAGGTTTTAAAAAAACTAATAAATATAGGGTTATTTTTTTTTTTTTTTTATTGCTTAGATGAGTGGACGAGCTCACAGCCCACCTGGTGTTAAGTGGTTACTGGAGCCCATAGACATCTACAACGTAAATGCGCCACCCACCTTGAGATATAAGTTCTAAGGTCTCAATTATAGTTACAACGGCTGCCCCACCCTTCAAACCGAAACGCATTACTGCTTCACGGCAGAAATNCAGCCCACCTGGTGTTAAGTGGTTACTGGAGCCCATAGACATCTACAACGTAAATGCGCCACCCACCTTGAGATATAAGTTCTAAGGTCTCAATTATAGTTACAACGGCTGCCCCACCCTTCAAACCGAAACGCATTACTGCTTCACGGCAGAAATAGGCAGGGTGGTGGTACCTACCCGTGCGGACTCACAAGAGGTCCTACCACCATGTACCTACATGTTCTTCGCATTTGCGTACTATATCAACATTAAGATGGCTTGAAAGATTGTCGCCTATAATCCAACCTTGGACCATTCGGTTTGTTTGCCCATGGTATGATTTAAACCAGTCTTGGAAAACTGTCGAGTCGAACCAACCAGATTTATTAGATTAATATATAGGATATGTTTATCTATGTTTGAGCAAAATCCATTCAGTAGACTTTGCTTGAAAGAGTAACAAATACCTATCCATCCATAAATCTTCACTAATTTCATATAAATAATAAAATTATGATACTTTGGATCTAAAATTAGGTAACATTAAAATTTGAATTTTTTTGAATATTTTTGTAACAGCCCTAGCCTCAAAGAAAACGCGGCAAAGTTCACATCACTAAAACTTTGTATTCGGTTGGTAAAGGACATGGGCCACTCTCCATACATTGCAGTAATGAAATTAACTTTAAATAACAGATTATATATCCCTTTTATTTACATTTAACATTATCATCAGCTTAAATATTATTTATATTTACTTTATAACATAGACCTAATTCAATGAACGCCAAAACTTCTTTTTATGCACAACAAAATATAATAAGCAGGTATATCGCAACGAAACCCATATTAATATCCACAATGCGCACAGTGCGAAAACGACTGATCAAATGTAAACATTAAACAAGCGTAGTTTTTTTTTCTTTTCATAAGATCAATAATTATTGATCAATGTAATGATTTATTCTGCGGATTTAAAAGTATAAAAATAAACTTTTGTTTTGATATAATTTTTTATATTAGTTTTAAAATCCATTAATTAAATATGTTAATATATTTTGCTAGTTTTTTTGCAATATAGTGTCTTTTAAGAAGATTTAATGTGAATTGTTTCAAATGTAAATATATTTTACCCATGGCAACTCCTTCAATATTATCAATGTAGCTTAGTCATGCTAATTTCTTTTTATTTATGATTTTAATTACCCCTGTTGGTGTTTTTACTATATTTATGTATAATAGTTCATATTATTTATTAATTTACATTGTACACCTACGCAACATTTAATATTATATCATATTTGATTACGTATTCTATAACACACTGTCATACAGTACACAAATACGCCAAACAATCATACATTCAAACACTACTTAAATTATATTATTTACACAAGCATAGTCGGGCGTAACCGCTAGTATGCAGCAAAGACCTCGTCTATGTACATAACTACGTACGTACTGGTCGTCGCCTGCGACACGAATAGGCCGCCGCGCCGCTCGCGGTCAGTCGGGTTTGATCAATGCCACGCTAAGACTGTGTCACTCCTCGACTTACGCGTATTCTCTTGATTTGTTGCGATCTATTGCTATCATCTATTTTGTATTATTGTGTTTGAACTTGCTACCGCTTTATCTGTGCCTTCTGTACTCCGTAATTTCTCTTTCTTCTAAATATTGTTGTACTGTCTGTGATTGGAAATAAACTGTCCATTCAATTACGGACTGCTTATAGTGCCGCCCGGCACTGGGGACCTTACAACCACCATTAAAATACCCTTAAATTTTATAATAAGTATGTAAAAATGAAATGTTTTTTTCTATAGATATTTCATTCGTGTCCTTGAGAACACGAGTAGCTGGGCCGAAAATGGCCCATGTCCTTTGCCAACAGTGATTTTAAGACTAAATTGCTTCATAGAACGTAAATTACCATAACTTTGATAACAAAACACTATTAAGAATGTTATTATTGTAAATTATGTAAGTTCCTGTATTAAAAAGAACGACGTACAAATCCTAGAGGGTGGCAGTTCGCGTATTAAAATTCAACAAACCATTGATCTCGNTCAGGCTCGGCCGAGCACCCCCCTGACGAGGGACCCGGCTGGGAACCAAATCGGGCAAGGTGCGCTTGCACCAATGCCCGATAAGGCTCCCTCCGCCGTTGTCCCTTAATCGCTTCCAGAGTTCTTCCAAACCCTGGAAGCGCGCCAAAGAGGTCTCCACCCGAGCACTGACCCCGCTCAGCGAGCAACCTGGCCTCGGTGCGAGCGAGGAGGTCGACTTCCTCGCCATGCCACCGCCGCTTCACCATCATCGGAGCGGCATCCGTATTAGTCTCAACAGGGTGGGCTCTACGCTTGTGGACACCCAAACCCCTGTTGGTCGAAAAGGATCGATCGCAGAACTGGCAGGTCCAACCAGGCGCATCCTGACCCACAGGATCTGCGCCGGCGGAACCCCGCACAGTCGGGTTATCACCTGTCCTCTCTGACTCCAGCGGGAGGCCAGAGGCTTCAGGTCTATTTCCTTTATTAGACTTTTTTGCAACAGTAAATAACCCACCGTGGCCGGGCTGCAAACCCGACCACAGGGTTCGCCCGCAGGTATCGCTAGGCCCTACCTTCGGGTAGCGGCTAGGCTTGACGGTCCTCGCGGACCGTCCATCGGGGCTGCAGTCACGTGTTTACCACGTGTACAGCCATCCGGGTTACACCGTCCCATAAGGGACAGTGCGGTGCTCGCCATCATCAGGAGGGATTGCTCCCCCCTGGTGGCGCCCCGGCCCACCTATTTCCGGATGACACTGCCCCCAGAGGGAACAGTGCGGTGCATGCCAACAGGGGAGATTACTCCCCCCCGCTAGCGCCCCGGCCCACCTATTGCCCCATTGCGTTCTAAGGCGGCACTTACGAGGGCTGTAGTCCCGCAATGGCTACACCAAGACTACGTGATTCAAGTGCTGCCCCTCCTCCCGTATCAGTCAATGTGCGGCGGTACCACGTGCAGGTTATGGGTAGGAGTGGGCCGTCGTGATCTCGGCCATAGTTTCAGACCGCTCTCTCTTACCCCATTACTAACAGGGGGTTGTATTGGTCCCGTCCATTCGATAGCCAGCCACGAGCAAACAGGTACACCGTCCCTGTTATGAGCAACTAATTTCACTTAACCCGTTAGGGTTGGACGTATACTTGGCACAGGACATCGTCTCTCACACTTATAGTGAGTGACTCCACCAGCCTCGGAGCCATCCACATCCTGTGCACTATACTGGTGACCGCGCCACTGGTCACCAGATTAAGACGACTGGATTTTAATCGAGAAATTAAAATAATGCGTATCGCCCCTAAGAGAGTCATAGTTGCTCCCGCCGTTTACCCGCGCTTGCTTGAATTTCTTCACGTTGACATTCAGAGCACTGGGCAGAAATCACATTGCGTCAACACCCGCGAGGGCCATCGCAATGCTTTGTTTTAATTAGACAGTCGGATTCCCCTTGTCCGTGCCAGTTCTGAGCTGACCGTTGAACGGCGGCCGTACAGAATCGTGCCGATCGCGCACGAAACGAAACCGACACGACCTTGCGGCTAGGAATATCCGCGGAAGGCCGGAGAACGCGGGTACGGATCCAGTCCGAAACGTAAGACGATTTTCGCGAGTGTCATATTAAATATATACAGTTTTTGAGGCCGCATTATATTAAAATACTAACTCGCTAAAACGAACATAACGCACGAACATCGACCAGACCCGGCACCGAACTAGAACGCTCAGGCTGAAAAGAAAACTTCCCGGACCTCTCGGCGGCGTCTTTAGGCCACTTTGGGTCACCCCGTCGAACACTCGTTTTTAAAGATGAGGGAACGATTATTGAAACGGTTCCGGTATAGAAACCGGATTCCCTTTCGCTCAAAGGGCGTTATTTTATATATATGTATATGTTTTTTTTAATATTACACTAAACAATACAAACACGATCAAGTGGGGACGGGGCATCGCGACGCCGCCGGCGAGGTTGGGCCCTGCCTTGCCAAACAAACATTCATAAGATTATAATAAAGTCAATATTCTATGTGTAACTAACTGAACATTGGCTTAAAAAATATGAATTAAATTTAAATTTTAAAAATCACCAGGTTGTGAGTTCCTTCTGCAGAGAGAATGCTATACGAGGTGGCTCACTTATCATTGTTAATAATAAAGCTTTATTTAATTCCATGCATAGTACACATTAAACGATAACAATTGGTAAATTTTTAATGCTTAATTATAAATTTTTGATGTTTGATTATTATTTGTTTTAATTTTCCATTACCTAATTATTCAATGCATGGACCCCGTTCGGGTAAAAGCCTCCCCCAAGGAATGCCATCCTTCTCTGTCCTTAGTTCTGTCCATAGAGTCTTTTTATTTGGCCAATGTAGTAGAAGGTATATTCGTCGTCTTTGATTATCTGTTCTCCTAGGCGGCGAACTTCGCTCAAACCTATTATATCATGCTTAAAAACTTCTAGTGCAGCTTTGAGCTCGACAGAAGACAATGATCTTACGTTGAGGGTGCAAATGTATGCGGCATTTTTCATTTTGACAATTGTTCTTGGGGGGTTTTGGTCGAACTCTCCCGCGGTGACCGGCCGTATTGGGAGATTATGGGTTGGAGGAGGGTCCGATTTTGATTGCTATGCTGTGTTGTAGTCTGATGACCTCGATTGGCGTTGGGTTGATTCTGTCTGAGCGCGAATTAGTTTGGGCTTTTGTATTATATAATTCTTCATGTCCCCTTTATTTTTCTTAGGTGGTTGTTTGCTAGTCTGTTGAACATATTGATTGGCTGGGTGGAGCGTCTCTGGGGACTCTGATAGGTTTCTTTTACTTGACTGTTTCTGTGTGGGTTTTTTGTTGTTCAGTATAATAATTTTGTCGTATTTTATAAAGGCGGTGTTTCCTGCATCTTTTTCTTTCTGTAGTTGGACTTGTAGCTCTTTACGCTTTATTAAGACTTCGATTGGATAGTCTTCTTTTAAATAATAGGAAGTATTTTGAAGATTGTATTTATTTTTTTGTATTTTTAATTTGAAACCTAGTGTTAAATGTTATTGCTATCGGTCGAACTTTTTCACCCTTTTTCCCCACCCTTCTAACAGCTTCTATGTTGTAAGTGTTGCATGAAACTTTTATGTGTGTATTTATTATATTTATTACCATTTTTTCCGGTACATCGTACGACTTTTCTATTTCTTCTACGCCAAAAAAGATCAGATTTCTGCGTCTACACTGTCTCTCTAGGTTGTTAATTTTATTTGATTGCTCTTCTATTTTTTTCTCCAAAAGCTCATTTTTCAGTTCTAGGTTATTGAACTTCGCATTAAGGCTGTTGATTATTGTGCTTTTAATATCTTCTTTCATCTTAAGCATGTCCTGTTGTGGCTGCTTGATATCTTGCTGCATGCCAATTAACATATTTTTTATTTCATCCATATTTGTTTATAGTTCATCTAGCGCCCTCTTTTAGAGCAAGTAAGTACTTCTTGGCTTAGTGACGGTCAAGTTGTATAGCGTATTAAGAAATGTCCTAAATATTGTGACGTACCATACTGCGCGTCGAACTATAAACTGGCTAGAAAGTTCTGGTGGATCATAATGGATGGCGCTGAAAGACACTTTAATCGATGATTAAGGAACGAAGATATTATTTTGATTATTTAGCACTTTTGAGGTTATAGTTTCTGATGCTTTTGGTTTACTCACTGTTTTAATGTAATTCAAGTTCCAGTTTTGTCGTATACATGTTACACTAATATTTTAAACTTGAATAATGATAATCCTATTGGTATGTTAACGAATTTCTATTGAGATTTGATAGAATGATTTTATGCACTTTCTATCAAATTTTGTTGTATGTATGTATGCACTATGTTTTATATATTGTTCGAATTAGTTTATGCACTGGTTTTATATTTTGATTGTATCACTTTGTTTTGGAACACTTAAATAATTTTAAAACTTATTTAATAGCGAGTACGATGTTGACAGTGTCGCAGTGGCGCCCTCCTATATCATTGTTAATAAAGATTATAAATGTAAGGAATGTCGAAATATTGTGAGCCTCTCTGTGGAACTGATTATTGAAATGGCCTGTGTAGAGCTTGAGCGATTCATTGTTGTAAGTGTGTACCGTCAAATGGGGTAAATAGGGACAAAATCGAACTTCAGATTGAATTTTAACATAGTTCCAATTAAATAGTCAATGCTCAACCAAAAAAATAAGTTGAGTCTTGAACGTACCTAGGTGATAAAAACCGTTACATTATTTTAATTATTCATTTTAAAGAAATAATCGGTAAAATAATGGCCGTCCCAATTTACCTAGCGTCCGGGGTAAATTGACACGGGTAAGGGTTAAATTGGGATATTTGTAAGGGTTGTCAGCTCGCAGTACTGCGATATATAGGTAGGTGCCATATAATTATTTATATGGACCGAAATGATGAATACAATCCATAATTTAAGCACAATACACAACATAGTGTAAATTAAGCTGGTTTCTATTCCGAAGCGATGTGACGT